>APFE031662619.1:0-26266 GCA_000404065.3 Pinus taeda | reverse complement strand
TGTTGTTTTGAGGGAAATGGTTTAGTAACTTCTTCAACGGTTACTTCATTTGTAACTGAATCAGTTGTGTCATGTGGCTTTGTGACTATGGCTCTTTTGGGCTGCAGGCTATCCTTTTTTTTTTCAGGCTATGTTACATTTACAGTTCTGCTTCTTAGCTTGTATTTCTTATGAACTTCATAAACAGTTGTGTCATAACCTTGTTTAAAGTCAAATGACTCACCTGACTTGATTTGGAACTGCTTAATGTCATCATCCTTATGATCTTCTAGACTCAGAAAAACTTGTTGCTCATCATTCAGGCCCATCAGGTTAATGTGGGTGTCATCTACTTACTCATTTGAAGTGGATGCTTCAGTATAGTTTTCCTGGAATGGAGGTCTTATCTCTGGATCAGAACTGGCCTTGCCAACATTTGGGTTTTGATTTCTCCTAAAATTGGGATTCCTGATAGGGTTATTTTGTGTTGCTTCCCATGATGACTTTCTCTCAACTGATTCTACTCTATCACCCAACCTCTTCATACCAGTGAGTATTGCATCCAGTTTCTGATCAAAGGCTAAGGGTTCTTCTTTGAAGGTGGTTTTCTTTTCAAATCTTGCCCTGTTTCTTTTGGCAATTAGGTTAGCCTCTACTGTGACAACAACTTTTTGGGCATCTTCAAGGGTTTCAGGGGCTCTTTCCTTTAACTGATATGCCATATCAGGGTCAAAACCATCAGAAAATTTGTACAAAGCTAAATGAGGAGGAGGTCTTAAATTCTGTGGTATTGCATTATATACATTGTTGAATCTTGCACAATACTCCAAAACGGTCTCTTGAGGACCCCATTTGATTGTATCATATTCACCTAGTATGTGCAAGGGATCTTTATTTTTTTCCCATCTGTTAGTAAAGGCTTGATAAAGCTCATCAGGAGTTGTTATGGTATTTACAGCAAGTGATTTGAACCAGGTTCTTACATCACCTGTCAGGCTCTGAACAAAAATTCTCATTCTCACACTGTCATCATCTATTTCATAGTTCTCAAAATGATCTTGCATCCTTCTGGCATGCTGAATAGCTATGAAAGGGCCAGTGGAGTCAAAATATGAGATTTTGGATTGGTAGTCATGAGGTAGAGCTGCAACATTAGCAGGTAACTGCAGGGGCGCATATCTATTAGCCATATTTGCAGGGTTTATAGGATTAACAGGGATAACGGGACAACAGGAATGATTGGTACAACAGGGGTAATAGGTATGGCAGAAACTAAAGTGTTGGTCAAGGGAATATGTGCAGCGGATGAAGGTGTGAAAGGAGGGCTTTGAGATGTAGATGGTGAACTAGGGGAACCAGGGGTAGACCGGAATAGAACCTTGATTGGAGTAGGAACAGGGTTAGGGTAAACTCTCAGGACTCAAATCCGTAGGATTTTCCTGCCCTTGCTGCTTCCTAATGTTTTTAGGGATTGTGTTAGGGTTTTCAAAAATAGTTGGTGGATTAGGGTCAGGATTTGACCTTGTCTACCGTTGATTCTTCTTGGGAGCCAGGTTCTGAACTTGTTTTTTGAGTATTTTTTGGAATTTTCTTGTACCTGCAAGGACCAGACAAGATTTTGGAATGGTTGTGTATATCTCAAAGCTAGCATGAAGATAGACTGAAGCAGCTTTTATGTAAACTTGCTAATGTAAAACAGAAACAGTTTTGAAGGCTTCATGGCTGACATTCAGGCTTCACCTGTACCTTTAGGAAATATACAGCAATTAGAAAATACTGAGGAGTTCCCCAGTGGAGTCGCCATTTATGTTAACACCCAGGTTGTTCCCTATGACTCCCAATGGAATATGGCTAGGGTAACCACTAACCAAGCTTTGGAGTATAGGTCCTAGCCTACCTATAATCAGAGAGGGCTCTCTCTTTAAGTTTTGGCTCTCTTTTGTGAAGATTTTAGGCTAGTTATAAGTTTTAGTTTTTGTTTGAGACTTTGGTTGTGAACTGTTGTTGTGAGAAGGGCATGGAATGTGTGAAAGATGCTAGTCCATTGGGCATATGGAGTCAGAAATCTGAGACAGTCCTGGTACCTGTGATGGAGAAAGTTTTACTGCAAGGCTAGATGGCTATTCTTAATATAAATTCTGATTAGTGAGTGAAACAATGGGAAATGGAATTACAGACAGTGTTATAACAATTTGAACAACAATTTCTCTTTAGTAGCATACATGAATTACTAAATAGTAACTGTGAAATATTCAGGGTTTATTGGAGCAGTTAAGAATTCCAATTAAACAGCTGAAGTCTTAGAAAACATTTATAGTAAAGACAGATTGAGATCAGGGTGTCTCCATGGACAAATCCTGAGCTATTCTTTTTCTTCCTTCCTAGATTTAGAACAACATATGAGAGATGTGAGTTAAACAAATAACAAAACATTAAAAGAGATAGAGAACACTTATTATATTAAGCCATAGCACTAGAATCCTGTAGCATTCAATGGTTCCTAAGACAGCATGCATCAGTAAGACCCAATTCCTGTAAACTCCAAGCTTTGTTTATATCATTCTTCTAGAAATTACAACAGAGTTCTCCTTCTTCATAAGAAACAACAACAACCCCCTCTGCACGCTTATGCGAGGGGGAATATATACAATCGGTTTTACAAAATATCTAAACTGTTGAGTCACTTGATAAATTAAATACGCTCACCAACTTTACAAAATAGCAGATAAGGAAGTTATTGCTACCCTAAATGTAAAATAAATAGTCTTTAATTCTGTCAGAACTCTACTTGACCTTTGGAGGACACTGAGTCAGTTGAGCATTCTGCATTAATGCTGAATGATGTGTCTTTATACTTTGTCATGCTGTAGCTTTCTCGGCCCTGTTACCTGTAGCTGTCATTGTTGCTTTTAGTGGCCGAATCTTCCTGCTGAGTTGGCTCATTCCACTTTTCTCCAGTCATAGTGTATGCATCATATTTTCTGAACATGATGACTTATGTTTTTTGATGACAAAACTTTGATGAAAGCCTCCTGTTTATAGCAACAACTATATCATATTGGTCCACCACTCCTGTGTAGGCAATTGATGTCTCAAAATTGCAGCTAAGGTTTCATTTGCTTCTGTGTATTTGTAGAAGTTTGGAGGCACTTCAAACAAATGTCTGATCTCATTCATAATAAAAAATAAGTTCTCTACTCTATCATAGAGACTTTGCCCAGATGCTGGCCCTGTTACCTCTGAAGTATTTGATCCTTGAGTGGTCTGATTGGTGGAAATGTGTTCACCCTTTTTGCATAATTCTCATGTGACAGTAGTCTCCCTGCACTGTTCAGCAAGCTAGGAAGACCTCTTCCTTGTAATGCTGCAAACTTATCCATGAATCTGTTGACTTCTGTTTGCATGTCCTGGCTTCTTCTATCCAATGTTTGTACCAGGCTTTTCAATGTGAGGACCCCCTTTACCAGCTGGATGGTTTTAGTTCTGTTGGAGATTCCTATTGTTGCCAGCTGAGGACCTGTCCGGTTACTAAGCACATTGATCATTCTGTTGGCTATCTCAGGCATACTGCCTAGAGATGCCCTTGCTCTATGGACTTCCTTATGTGCTTTGCCTATGAGCTCCATTTGCTCATGGATAGTCTCAATATATTTCCACTGATCTGTTATTGATTGGCCAATGTGGGTCCACAAAACTGTCTTGACCTTAGCCACCACTTTGTCAAGGGTGAGCTCTTTCTCCAGCTCCTTTATCTTCTCTTTGAGAGATTTTATTTCTCTCCCTTTTTTAGCTACATTCTGCTTGGATTTGTCATACTTTTCATTAAGCTTAGCTAAGTTCTCCTTGGCTTCATTCAGCTCTGTCATCTAGGCTTCTAGGACCTTGATTTCACTCATCAAATTCTGCATATCAAGGCCCGGAGCCTGCTCTGAGGTTGGTGCTGGTGCTGATGTTGATGGAGCTGCCTGCCCTGTGGGAGGAGCAGTAGTCTGTGGGGGCTCCTCAAGGTTTATGATCTCTGGAAGGGGCTGAGAAGTTTGACCTCCTTCTTTCTGCTGTAGGGCTGCCTGCAGTGCAGCCTCTGTCTCTTGCAGCTTCCCTTCTGTTTGCACTAGCTGTTTGTGCAGTGCTACCAACAATGTTGCTACATCCTGGTCCTGTCTTTGCTGGGCAACCTCTTCTGTTTGAGGGTGAATGGTTGCTGGGATTTTAATCTTCTTTCTTAGCGCTGCAAGGTCTGCATCTCTTATTTTTAGCAGCGTTTCTATAGCTTTTGGATCCTTTGGGTCATGCCCAAGCTCTATGATTATATCCTCCAAAGACCTGATCCTGTTGTCTTTGGCCTGAGAGGATGCCTTCTCCAACTCAATTTGGGAAGCTGTATTGTTCAGGCTTTTTTCCAACCTATTTGCCAATAATGTTTTATCTACCAATGTTGAATAGACCATCTCACCCGTTTGCTTGTGAAGTTCTATTTGGTCCATACGGTGGATGTCCTTGGCAAGAACCTCAAGGTTGGTTCTTATATAGTTTGCAGCTGACTGTGGCTGCAGCATGGTTGGCATGAAATGACTCATGGTCATTTTCCCTTCTGTTATGTCATAGGCTGACATAAGCCTCTGCTGATTGGAAGGGGCCATCTTAAACAACTGGTTGTAGATCTGGAGCCTTAGTGGCTCATTTCTCCTTTTAATATCGATGGATTGTTGCTTGATGCCTGTCTCAGCTCTCCTTTGCTGACTTGAGGAGCTGACCTCTCCTCCAAGGGTTCTTTCTTGTTCCTGCTGAAAGGAACTGGCAGATGCCTCCATGCTCGATGGGCCCATGCCCAATGATTGCCCAATAGGCATTTCTTCCTCAGAGAGGGGATTCAATCTCTACCTTTTCTCCCCTTGATTTGTGGATGTGGTGAGGGGAGTCTCCTGCTCTCTATCCCTCTTCTTCCCCTTTTCTTCTTTCTGTGGAGTTTGCAGCACTGAGGCCTCCACTACCTTTTCTTGCCTAGGAGGCATATTCTCTTGAGCCTGTTTCTCAGTGGATATTGGGGCTTCAGCTGTTTGTTCTTGCTGTAATGGCTGCCCCTCTTTTTGCCCTTTTTCTTGCTGATCTACCTGCTTTTCTGCTTGCTGTTCTGCCATAGGAGGTGGTTGTTCCTGCTCAATCTGCTTGCCTTTATCCTTGCTTGATTCCTGTTGAGCAGTTCTGGTTGCTTGTTGCTGGGCTGTAGAAGATGAGGCAGCTGCTCCAAGTTGCTTTTGGTAGGAAGAGGAAACCTGCCCACAAGTTTCCAAGTCAGCCTCTTTCTCAATATTCTTTGCTTCTCTTTGTAGCATTTGTTCTCTACCCACTGGCTCTTCTAGAGTGCCCTCTTTCTAGCTTAATAAATTGGCATATTTCTCAATATGAGGCAATTTCACGTGAACATAGCCACCCAATTTGTATTTTACCCTCTTGAGGGAAATGAAATGACCAGGGTCATAAGGTACCCATTTGAAACTGGTTTGTAATTTGAGGGTCTCTAGGATCATATCAGCTTCCTTCCATCCTTCCTCCCTTTTGTTGTATAGAAATGGGCCAAGCTGGTTCCTCACTCTTAGTTGTACCTTCTTGTTTCTACTTTGGAAATGGACAAAGTCTGTATTTCCAAACAGCCTAAAATACTCTAAGGCAAAAAGTCTCATAGGGACATATCTTGGCAGCCTATAAGGGTTCAACTCACAACCATATTTTCTGATTACTGTATGGTGTTGGTAAAAGTACCAATCACCAATGCTGTAGACCTTTGAGAGTTGAAGAATCCTTTGCATCTCATCTGTCAATCTGGGAGGAGGGACACCCAATAACAAGGTCATAGCTGGATGGATAAAAAGGTCTATGAATTCACAGTAGGTGTAAGGTGAATAGGATACATCATGAAAGACTGAAGACCAAAACACTACAGACCTTGGGTTTCCCTGGGCATTTAACTTCTTGAGAGGAACAGGGAAAGCATCAGGCTGATAAAACAAGAACAAGTGATAGATGTACCTAGTATATCTAAACACCTTTTCCCTTTCTAGATTCATCAATTGTTCATGAATCTTATTGGCAATATATGTAGCAAAATCATAGTGCACAGCAGGAGGCATTCCAGGGGAGAATATGGACAGCATGGCCATAATGGTTTCATCAACATCCTCATATCTCCCATAACCCAGGATGTAACTGATCAAATCCACAAGCATTTTTCCCAGCTCGTTGAGATATTGATATGCTATAGGAAGGGTTCTACTCAGAGCTTCAAATTCTAGCTGAATAAATAACTGGTTAATCTTCTTGATCTGAGCACTGGATAGCTTGCCCCCTTTCTTTATCAAGTCATTGATGGAGACAGGAGTTAGGGGATTTTCAGTGTGAAAGTGCAGCATCTCATTAATGGCCTCAGGGGTAATATGAAACAATACTAAGCCTGAGGGGCTGAGAACAGCTCTTTGACATGGATCATAGCTGGAACGGCATTGATTTATCAAGTCTGGGAGGACATTGACTTGAGGAAGATTGTAAATGGGCAGGTTGGAGTCCCAAATCCCTAAGATATCAGCTCCACTGAGATATTGGGCTTTTAACTCATTCAACAGGTGAATATTAAATTTGGAAGTCATGGCAGTTGAGTCTAGCATCTGGTAATCTCTATCACCCAGGGCCTTCCACTCTAGCTCTCTGTGTGGGGCATTCAGAGGTTGAACATTCAGGGCTACTGGTGTTTCCATGGCTAAGCAGTATTTATGACTTGTACTGGAACTGATTTGAGTGGGCAGAACAACACAGAGGGCTATTTTTGCAGAAGTAAAGCCAATTGTAAGGGAAAATGAGGTAACAGTGGTGACAATGGTGTAAAATGCTCAAAAGAGAGTTAATTGAGCAACTGCAGGGACTAGCAACACTGTTTTCCCGGTGAATTAGTGCCTCTCAGGTTCTCAGTCCACGAATGCGCGGACAGACTGTGAATTTAGGAAAATGTGACTATATGTGGGTTCAGCAGGTGAATTTTGACCCTACAACTGTAAAGGAGTGCTGGTTTACCGGGGATTTGCTGGTAAATACAGGTTGCCTTCCTCTTGTTAATTTAGTTCTGGAGAATTATGGATATAACCAAATGCTGAGGGGAAGCTTTGGATAAATACCTGGTGAATTTCCGGAAATGGTCACAAATACAGGTGGGTTGGAGGTGCCAATGGTCTTTGGGTCGATTTCTGCAGGTTGGCAGCAGATGGTCGTAATTTACATGCAGAGGTGAGCAATAGTTCTTTTAGCAAAAGTGAGAAAAAACGCGAAAATTGGCTAAAATATGGACTTTTTGGGTTATTGGCGTGCTTTTTTGGATGACATCAGCATGACGTCATCAGCTGGGGTCAAGGTCGGGTGACGTCATCATGACGTCATCGAGTGACGTGGCAGTCTGTGAGTGGTCCACGGGGATTGCACAGGTGGCGGACACGTCGGAGTGCTGGCGGGCGGGGGTGCTGACAGGGCGCCGAGTGGAAGTGACGTGGGCGGGCGTAGCGCTAACGTGGGCAGGCGGTATAATACAGCGGTAAGTGGGTTTTCTCGGACCGCTCTGGATACGGTCGCGGTATTGTTAGAGGGCGGCCCGAGAAGATATGGGGGCGACGCGTGGCAGAGGCCTGACGTCACCCTCTGACAGTTTCTCGGGCGGTAACGTTCGGTGATCGGGGCCCGTTCGATATGCATGTGGGCCGTCGGATGGGAAAGCCTAGATCTGACGGTCGACGGGTTGATGAGACGTGAGGGCAATACGGACCGCGCGGACGAATAAAATATGATTATCCATTGAAATGCACGCCCGGCGGAACTTTATGAAAAGTGGGTTTTTGGGTTTATTTGCAAGGTTTGTTTACAAAGCGGGTTTTGGTTATTAATCAGAGCAAATCCTGGATTAATCCCAAGATTAATTTTTTGGCGCTCTTTGGGTCGCGCTCAATGTTTTTGCACTTGAAAACGTTCAAAACCATACATAGAGCTATAATGCTCGGGGAAGGGGATACATAGATTTTTTGGGTTTTTTGCCAAATTTTACATAGTAATAGGGGGAATAGGGGGTATAAGGAGTTAAATAGTGATAGGTTAGTAGTTAACATGAGTGAAAAGGGGTGGATGAGGGGGGTAAAATACTAAGCTGTTATATGAAATCAACTTAGTTTTTAGGAAGTAGATCAAAATGAAAAGAATTTTTACACAAGAAATGTGGCTCTTAAAGAAACTAGAACCAACAAAAGACTTTGAATTTCTTTCATGAACATGGGTGGCATAGGGATGTTAGCCATGGATGTGATGGGGGGTAATATGGAAGTTAGACATGCTTCATTAAGTTGCTGTAAGACTGCTGAAATAGGAAATCTGCACTGGCACCATGTTTTTACCTTTGCTTTAGGCCAGTGAAATGCCATAAACCATGCTTTCTGCAACCCCATCTAACTACCCACTCTATTTTCCTAGCATTTTTTTTGTTACTCCAAGGAGGGTGCACTTAGACTTGCAAACCCTTCTGTGCCTTTTCTTTTCCTTTGGCTTTTCTTTTGATTTTCTATCTAAAACTACCCTTATTACTTCCAAGGCCCCAGATTAGGCAGTTGGGAACCTTCATTCTCTACCTATCTACTTTACCTACCAAGATTGAACTGTTTGGACAGATTTCTTTCTCTAATCTACAACCAAAATTGAAACATGGCATGACCCAGCTTAGGCTGTTGGATCACCCATCCAGAAGTAGGGCAGCATCAACCAAATGTAAGTATATTTCTTCCACAAGAATATGAGATCTTTGTATCACCAAAGTAGATCATATTGGCACTTCCCTTGCCAATCATGAAAAATGAAACCTATTGGTATAGATAGCTAACAGGTCCTACCCCTCCTAGTTCTTCATCCACTTCCCAAAGCAACTCCCCCACTCCTCCATACATTATACATCCTACTCCTATTATCCCTATTGTTCCACCTGTTCCACTCCTTCTTGTTGTCCCATTTATTCCTGCAAATATGGCTAACAGATATGCCCCTTTACACTTACCTGCAAATCCAGGGGCTATGCCCCAAGATTATCAAAGCAAGATCACTTATTTTGATGGTACTGGTTCTTATACAGCCCAACAACACACCAAGAAAATGCAGGACTATTTTGAGAACTATGAAATTGATGACGATGATGTAAGGATGAAAATCTTTGTCCAAAGTTTAACTGGTGATGTAAGGACCTAGTTTAGGTCATTAGCTACACACTCTATAGTCAATCCTGAAGCCTTATACCTAAGCTTCTTAAATAGATGGGAAAAGAAGAAATACCCTTTACACATCCTAACTGAGTATGATAATCTAAAACGGGGTTTGCAAGAAACAGTCCAAGACTATTGTGCTAGATTTAACAATGTATACAACGCCATTCCTCAGAACCTGAGGCCCCCACCTGACTTGGCCCTGATCAAATTCCCCGATGGTTTTGATTCAGACATGGCATATCAGTTAAGAGAAAGAGCACCCCCTAGTCTAGCAGACATGCAGAATGTAGCTGTCAGTGTGGAAGCAAACCTGATTGCTAAAAGAAACAGAGCTAGAACTGAGAGAAGGACAACATTTAAAGAGGAACCTTCAGCTTTCGAGCAAAATCTAGATGCAATCATCAAAGGTATGGACAGGTTAGGAGATAGAGTTGAAACCATTGAGAGAAAATCCTCTTGGAAAGGACAAACAAGCAACACTACTAGGAATCCTAATTTTAGAAAAATTCAAAACCCAAATGCTGGGAGGACTGGTTCTGATCAGAATATCAGACCTCTATTTCAAGAGAACTATGCAGAGGCCTCAACCTCTAATGAACAAATAGAAGATCCCCACATCAATCTAATGGGTTTGGATAGCGAACAGCAAGTATTCTTAACACAAGATGATCAACAAGCCCAAGAATGCAAACAATTTCAAACAAAATCTGGTGAGTCATTTGATTTCAGAGAAGGGTATGATACAACAATCTATGAGGTACATAAACAATATAAATTAAGAAGCAGAACCATAGATGTGCCTGAACTTACCAAACCAACACATGCCAAACTGCCTAAGAAACCCAGTGATAAAGCTGTCTTAACAGAGTCCTCAGATAAAAAACCCCAAAGGGAAGTCACAGTGGAAGATGTATCCGATGTACAGCCTTCAGTAAATCCCTCATCTACACCCCTTCTTTCAACATAACTCTTAAACCTCCAGAAAACGATCACAACTCAGATATACCTCATAACAATATACCTGGTCAGGAGAAGGTCACCCAAAACTCAGCAGAAAAAGAAAAACTTGCTGCTCAAAATATAAAAGTTCAGATGGAAAAGCCTTTCAACTTAGAAACAGAAATTGGCAAGCTTAAAATAGCCATTCCTCTTTCTGAACTGGCCAAACATGAGGTCTTTAGACAACAAATCAATAGGTCATTGCAAGTACCAGAGAATAGGGATGCAATTAATGTTCTGGATGATCAGCCAAAACTGATTTTTGGTTCGGAAGTCAATGGCAAATCAGTGGATGGAGGTGTCCCTCCATTTTATGTGAGCCTAAACATTCATGACAAAGTTCTACACAATGCCATGTTTGACTCAGGTGCCTCCCATAATCTAATGCCCAAGTCAGTAATGGAAAAAATTGATCTAGACATCACAAGGCCCTATAAAGACTTGTTTTCATTTGATTCCAGCCAGGTAAGATGTCTAGGCCTTATCAAGGAATCCTAATTTCAGAAAAATTCAAAACCCAAATGCTGGGAGGAATGGTTCTGATCAGAATATCAGACCTCCATTTCAAGAGAACTATGCAGAGGCCTCAACCTCTAATGAACAAATAGAAGATCCCCACATCAATCTAATGGGTTTGGACAGCGAACAACAAGTATTCTTAACACAAGATGATCAACAAGCCCAAGAATGCAAACAATTTCAAACAAAATCTGGTGAGTCATTTGATTTCAAAGAAGGGTATGATATAGCAGTCTATGAGGTACATAAACAATATAAATTAAGAAGCAGAACCATAGATGTGCCTGAACTTACCAAACCAACACATACCAAACTGCCTAAGAAACCCAATGATAAAGCTGTCTTAATAGAGTCCTCAGATAAAAAACCCCAAAGGGAAGTAACAGTGGAAGATGTATCCGATGTACAGCCTTCAGTAAATCCCTGATCTACACCCCTTCTTTCAACAGAACTCTTGAACAAACCTCCAGAAAACAATCACAACTCAGATATACCTCATAACAATATACCTGGTCAGGAGAAGGTCACCCAAAACTCACCAGAAAAAGAAAAACTTGCTGCTCAAATTATAAAAGTTCAGATGGAAAAGCCTTTCAAGTTAGAAACAGAAATTGGCAAGCTTAAAATAGCCATTCCTCTTTCTGAATTGGCCAAACATGAGGTCTTTAGACAACAAATCAATAGGTCATTGCAAGTACCAGAGAATAGGGATGCAATTAATGTTCTGGATTATCAGCCAGAACTGATTTTTGGCTCGGAAGTCAATGGCAAATCAGTGGATGGAGGTGTCCCTCCATTTTATGTGAGCCTAAACATTCATGACAAAGTGCTACACAATGCCATGTTTGACTCAGGTGCCTCCCATAATCTAATGCCCAAGTCAGTAATGGAAAAACTTGATCTAGACATCACAAGGCCCTATAAAGACTTGTTTTCATTTGATTCCAGCCAGGTAAGATGTCTAGGCCTTATCAAGGAATCCTAATTTTAGAAAAATTCAAAACCCAAATGCTGGGAGGACTGGTTCTGATCAGAATATCAGACCTCCATTTCAAGAGAACTATGCAGAGGCCTCAACCTCTAATGAACAAATAGAAGATCCCCACATCAATCTAATGGGTTTGGACAGCGAACAACAAGTATTCTTAACACAAGATGATCAACAAGCCCAAGAATGCAAACAATTTCAAACAAAATCTGGTGAGTCATTTGATTTCAGAGAAGGGTATGATACAACAGTCTATGAGGTACATAAACAATATAAATTAAGAAGCAGAATCATAGATGTGCCTGAACTTACCAAACCAACACATGCCAAACTGCCTAAGAAACCCAGTGATAAAGCTGTCTTAACAGAGTCCTCAGATAAAAAACCCCAAAGGGAAGTCACAGTGGAAGATGTATCTGATGTACAGCCTTCAGTAAATCCCTCATCTACACCCCTTCTTTCAACAGAACTCTTGAACAAACCTCTAGAAAATGATCACATCTCAGATATACCTCATAACAATATACCTGGTCAGGAGAAGGTCACCCAAAACTCAGCAGAAAAAGAAAAACTTGCTGCTCAAAATATAAAAGTTCAGATGGAAAAGCCTTTCAACTTAGAAACAAAAATTGGCAAGCTTAAAATAGCCATTCCTCTTTCTGAACTGGCCAAACATGAGGTCTTTAGACAACAAATCAATAGGTCATTGCAAATACCAGAGAATAGGGATGCAATTAATGTTCTGGATGATCAGCCAGAACTGATTTTTGGCTCGGAAGTCAATGGCAAATTAGTGGATGGAGGTGTCCCTCCATTTTATGTGAGCCTAAACATTCATGACAAAGTGCTACACAATGCCATGTTTGACTCAGGTGCCTCCCATAATCTAATGCCCAAGTTAGTAATGGAAAAACTTGATCTAGACATCACAAGGCCCTATAAAGACTTGTTTTCATTTGATTCCAGCCAGGGAAGATGTCTAGGCCTTATCAAGGACCTTTGTGTGTCCTTAGTCCAATATCCAGCTAAAACAATTTTGATGGATGTGGTAGTAGCTGACATTCCACCCAAGTATGGTATGCTTTTATCCAGATCTTGGGGTGCCAAACTCCAGGGATCTTTGCAGCTAGATATGTCATATGCCACAATTTCAGTCTTTGGCCAGCCAAAGAGATTATACCGAGAAACATTGATGAAATATGTGGTCAGTAATCAAGAGAAGCCCCAAAACTTCCCAATCTACTCCATTCATTCAGACATGGACTCGTTTATCTTATACATTGCTGATATGTGTCCCAAAACTGAGGTCAAGCTCCTAAAAACAATAGAAACAAAAAACATAAACGAACAGTCTAGTGCCCAAGATCAAAAGATCATTGATGTGATTAACACAACAAAGCTAATTAATATATCACATGAATTACAAAAGCCAGATCTGCCCACTAAACAAACTTGTAAACCCATTGAAAGAAGCATTGATCAGGAAATCTTGTGGTATTTAGAATTTGATGGGTCAGTGAACAAGCTAGGAGCAGGGGTAGGGGTTTGGATAGACAATACACAAAATGACCATGCTCAAGGTCATGCATATAGGCTTAATTTCAGATGTACAAACAACATGGCCAAATATGAAGCCCTTTTGCTAGGTCTCAAACTGATTAGGAGTCTTGGAGTGACCAAAGTTTCCATTTTAGGCGATTCAGATTTAATAGTACAGTAGATAAAGGGAAATTTTGTTACAAACTATCTCAGGCTAAGGTCTTACAGGGTAGCAGCAACTGAGTTACTCAGCAGCTTCTTGGAATTTCAGTGCACCAAAATACCTAGAAGCCATAATTTACATGCACATAGTTTGGCAACTTTTGCAAGCACCTGTAAACTTCCTTTTGAGCCTAACCACCAGTTCAATGTGGAAATTAAACACAGACCTGCTGTCCCAGATAATGTAAAAAATTGGCAAGTATTTGAGAATGATACACAAATAATAATTTTTTGACCATGGAAGAAGAATTCTCAAGCATAAACATAGACACAAGCACTAGGGATGATCAACACCAAACTGATAAAGTAAAAACTAATATATCAGCTGAAACAGCAAATGTGATGTTGAATCCAACAACCTTTGACTGTGCCAATTTACAGAAGCTAAAACAAGCAGACTTTGGTGAAATCATTGAAGAAGAATCTGAAGTAATGGAAATAAAGGATAATTTCCTGCCCACATGCCTAACTCCTTTAGAAGACTTTTTTGACTCAAATGACATCCCTAAGAAACCAAAGATGCAACCCATAAACGCAGAAATTGAGGAGTGTAACATTGGGACCACTGAAAATCCCAAAATGATAAAGCTTTCCAGAACATTACCTCCTGACAAGAAATTGGAATACATTGAACTGTTTAAAGAGTTTCAAGATGTTTTTGCCTGGAGTTATGAAGACCTCAAATCCTATGATACTTCAGTCATCCAACATACTATACCCTTGAAGGAAAACCAAAAACATTTTAAACAAAATTTGAGGAGAGTGAATCCTATCCTTCTTCCCCTAATTGAAAAGGAAGTGAAACGAATGTACGAAGCCAAAATTATTGCACCTATAAGATTTTCTGAATGGATTTCAAACCTAGCACCCACAAGGAAGAAAACTAGGGAGATAAGACTTTGTGTTGACCTGAGAAATTTGAACAAAGTCTCTCTCAAAGACCACTACCCCTTACCAAAAATGGATCACATCTTACAGAGGGTAGTGGGAGCTTCAAGGATCTCTCTATTGGATGGTTTCTCAGGATTCAATCAGATTTTAGTTCACCCAGATGATCAAGAAAAAACAGCTTTTACTACACCTTGGGGAACCTTTAAATATGTCAAAATGCCTTTTGGACTCAAGAATGTAGGAGCCACATTTCAGAGGGCAATGGACATAGCCTTTGCTAAATAAATTCATGACTTTTTAGTCATATACCTTGATGATCTCACAGCTTTCTCAAAATCAGACCAAGAACATTTAGAACATCTCAGACAGGTGTTCTTAATTTGCAGAAAATATGGCATATCTTTGAACCCAAAGAAATCACTATTTGGCCTAGAAGAAGGCAAACTCCTCAGTCATATAATTTCTAAAGAGGGTATAAGAATTGACCCTGATAGGATTCAGGCTATCCTTCAAGTCCCTCATCCAAGAAACATCAAAGAATTACAAGCTTTTCTAGGAAAGAACAATTTCTTAAGAAGATTCATTCCTAACTTGGCCGAACTAATAAGATTGTTGAATAACATGCTCAAGAAAGATTCCAAAGTCAAATGGACAGTAGAAGCCAAGCAGGCCTTTGAGGAAATCAAAACTGCTTTGACGAGAACACCTGTTCTTACAAGTCCTAGATTTGATAGAGACTTTATAATTTTTTCCTTTGCATCTGAACATACAATTGCTGATGTCTTATTACAAAAAGATGACTCAGGGTGTGAGAAACCCATTGCTTTTTTCAGCAAAGCCCTTAGAGATGCGCCACTTAAATACCAGATCATGGAAAAGCAATCATATGCCCTTGTTAAGGCCATAAAGGATTTTAGAGTATATATCTTGTACTCTCACATAATTGCCTATGTTCCCAATGCAGTGGTCAAAGACATTTTAACTCAAGAGGGAATTGAAGGTAAAAGGGGCAAATGGATAGCCAACATTTTGGAATATGACATAGAGGTTAAGCCAACAAAACTTATAAAAGGACAAGGGCTAGCTAAAATAATGACTGAAACCAATTTCCAAGCCCTTGACATCAATGAACTGGATAACGAACAGGAGATGGCGACTCCACAGATCAATCAGGCCTTCTTACAATCACCTTGGTATACTGACATATGTTTTGTATTGTTAAACCTGCAAGCTCCTCTAGGGTTATCCAGAACCAAAAAGAGATTTCTGAAAATGAAAGCTTCAAAGTTTTGTATCATAGATAATGTATTATTTTGGAAAAATCATGAAGGTATTTTGCTTAATTGCCTAACTTTGGATGAAACTGATAAAGTTCTTAGGGAATTTCATGCAGGAGATTGTGGAGGGCACTTATATTGGAAATCAACAGCTGATAAAATCCTAAGGGCTGGATTTTATTGGCCCTCCCTGTTTGCTGATGTAAAAAAATTTGTAATGTCATGTCATAAATGCTAGATCTTTGAAGGAAAGAAAAAGTTGCTACCTTTACCCCTCAAACCTATTTCAACTGAAAAACCATTTCAACAATGGGGTTTAGAATTCATTGGGGAAATTCACCCTTCATCTTCTGGTCAGCATAGATGGATTTTGACAGCCACAGATTATTTTACTAAGTGGATAGAAGCCATACCTTGTAGGCAAGCAAATGACTCAATCATCATGCAATTCCTAGAAACCAATATCTTATCCAGATTTGGCTGCCCAGAAAAAATCATTACAGACAATGCAACTGCCTTTAAATCCAAAAGAATGATCAATTTTTGTCACAAATATCATATTACCCTAGGTCATTCCACAGCCTATTATCCTCAAGGCAATGGCCTAGTTGAGTCCTCCAACAAAAGCCTCATCAACATCATAAAAAAGATCTTGGAGGAGAACAAAAAGAATTGGCACAAAAAACTTGTCAATGCACTATGGGCAAATAGATTGACCACTGAAAGATCTATTGGTACAAGTCCATATGAATTGGTATATGGTCTGGAAGCTATTTTCCCTTCATCTCTCGGGATCCCCATGATCAAATTATGGCAGGAAATACAAGCAGAACCTAATGACATCCAGAGAAGGATCAATCAAACAATTCACTTGCAGCAAACAAGGGAAGAAGTATATCACAGAACCCAGGTTCTACAAGAGAAGCTGAAAAAGATGTTTGATAAAAGAACAAAATCTGAAGATTTCTTCATAGGAAACAAAGTGTTAAAATGGGATTCTAGGAGGGAAGACAAAGGGAAACATGGAAAATTTGATTTTCTTTGGAAAGGACCATTTGTGATTCAAGCTGTACAGGGTAATAACGCCTTTTTTCTAAAGAGTCTGGATGGTTCAAATAATGAGGAAGGCCCAGTGAATGGCAGAATGCTCAAACACTATTATGATCCGTGAACACAACACAGCTACATATTGTACATAAATATTTGTATTTTCAGCATTTTTCATTTACAGCAGTTAGATAGAAAACTAAGTGCAACAAATTTTGAAGAAAGATCAGGGAACTATACCTAGTGTGGTATATATGTTGAATGCTCCACAAACAAATCTGAGGGAGGTCTTGGGAATAGAAAACTAACGATAAGCAGTCGGACAAACCAGCAAGACACAAAGTGGTAATTGTTGCACAGAACAGGTCAAAAGATACTGCATACAGGTTGATAAGATTCAGACCAAAGGTATCAATGACAAGGAAGGTTCACTATACAACAAGATTTGAAAAATAAGGCAATCTGACTTGCTGTTCTTGGCTTTTAACCAGGAAAAGCCATCCCCAAGTGGAGCCACTGTTAGCTTCCTATATCAATAGATTTCATTTTTCATGATTGATGGTGGAAGGGCTAAATATGTTCATCATTGCAGGCTGCAAAGGTTCCATATTTGTACACAGACCAAGAAAGTGGCCAGTCTAAATACCATTGCTATATTGTTTTGCAAGTTTATCATATGCACAAGGCACTAAATTGGATGGATGGCCCAATAGTTTAATCTGGACCATGCCCTTTTAAATTGCTGTTGTAGAATAGAGAAACAATGTCTGACCAAATAGCTCAAGCTTGGCAGATGAATAGATAGGCAGAGAAATGAAGGAACCCAACTACTTAATCTGGGTCCTTGGAAGAGATAAGGGTACATTTAGATAGGAGGACAGTCAAAAGAAAAAGAGGACAATCAGGGTTTGCTAATTCAAGTGCACCCATTTCAAGTGAAGAAAAAATGTTAGGATTATTAAGCTGGGTAGGTAGTGTAAGGTTGCAGAAGTAAAGATGCTATTACCATTTGGCTTATCAAGAAGAACTCATCTCATTCAGGGTATTGGCACCATGGCAGAGGTTTGATGACATAACAATGGAAGCATGACTAATTTCCCTTTTTCCCCAAAGATCATTTACTAATACTCCCCAAATACCTTGGGATCTGCCCAATAGTCTTGTTTCACTTCATTCCACTACCAGTCCCAAGTCAAACTCTCAGTTGACTAAAGGAAAAGAAGCCACATTTCTTGTGTAAAAATCATCATTCTGAATTCTATTCCTCTTCTGTGTCTAAGTTTCATTTCATAAGCTTAGCATTTTCCTCTGCATATTCATC
This sequence comes from Pinus taeda, assembly GCA_000404065.3. Classification (NCBI taxonomy): domain Eukaryota; kingdom Viridiplantae; phylum Streptophyta; class Pinopsida; order Pinales; family Pinaceae; genus Pinus; species Pinus taeda. Next base: position 8,209 of record APFE031662619.1, on the reverse strand, counting down.
TCACAAAGTCATATTAACAGCTAATTTTATTATTTAGCTCCTTAACACTGCTTCCCTTCCCTAGTTCTACAAAAGCTAATACAATCCCAAAAATCTATTTAAATATCCCACCCCATAGAAGTATAGCTATATAAGTCAGTATTGGGAAATGTTTAGTCCATCTGGGACTAATATTAACCCTCCCCCCTTCTAAACCCTATGGAATTAATTAAATTTTGGTTGAAATTAATGGCCATAGGGTTACCCGCTCACAAACCTCATTTTTCCCTCTCGCGCTAAAGTATTCATTTTTATGTTTAATTAAATAAATATAAAATGGGTGTGCATTCACATAACCCCGCTGACTAAGGTTCAAAACCTACCCCGCTATTATTTTAATGTTTTATAACCGGCGGGTTCCGCAGTTAACCTTCCGCCACCATGTACCCCCGCCAGCCGTCTGATGATCAGCCCTCCGGATCCAAAGGTGGACGGTCGTTTTCACATACAGCCCAGCGGATGTTTAGCATCTGGGGGATTAGTAGTTTCATTGCCGTACCCCCGCCACGCGTCGCCTTCCCGGTGTGTTCGGAGGCCCCTCCCCCCATACCACTTATGCCGAAAAGCAGTGCAGGGGAGGAAACCGGATACCGCTCCCCGCTCATACAGTCAGCCCTATGTCACTGCTCCACGTCACCAACCCTTCATCAGCCCGTGTCCACGCCCTGCCGCCGTGTCCTGCGCCACCTCACCACCCACGTCAGAAGTCCACATCATCCTGCCGTACCCGGGACCTGCCGATGATGTCATGCTGACGTCATTGCCGAAAAGTGCCAAAAGTGCCAAAAGGCCAAAATTTGCATAAAACAATGCAAAACGACCGTTTTTATGTCATTTTCATTGATATTTTGGGAGCACTGTGCATGCGGACTACGTTGATTTACTACCTAAACCTGGAATTTAGTCGTCCAAGCTGTTGCCGCTTTCAAATTCAACTCAATTGCTCGCCATTATAGCAGTTCAATGCCCTCGGCGCCGTAAACGCCAGGTATTTGTCCACAGTCAACCTATTTTACCCCTGTTTTCACCATTTTGTCCATTTTTACCTGCATAAAATTCTGCAAGCTCTCACACTGAGCCAATTATGCACCTAAGTGTTGTCTAAATTTTCTGGTTAACCTCCTCTTCCCACAAAGCTTGTAAACCCGCGTCCATCTGCAAAATTTACCTGAAAATTTGGTTTTAAGAGCCCGTGCTGTCGACAGACGTTCACACAGTTGTTCGCTAACCACTCTCACCAGATTTCTCTCTACAAAAGTCCACCTACTCAGCTCAAATACATTTCTATTTGCCCTACAGTTGCCCCACAAGTTTATCAACCAAGGAAAAGTCTGTTGAAACTTTGTGATTTCTCCTTTGTCATACTTTGCAAACAGGAAAAGCCACTGCCAAATACAAACTCAGTTTGCAGTTTGCAATAGTTGCACTAAATCCTGGTTTCAAGTATTAGCACAGAAAAGATTTCCCACATGGCCGCTCCAGCAGCTTTAAATATTGCTCCTATGAATGCACCTAACAAGGAGCTTGAAAAACTGCCTTTAGCTGACAGGGATTACCTCATTCAGGATTTGGTTGGAGACAGAAACCACTTGCAGACCTTCTGCCAACTGAGAAATAGTTACTTAAACAATAGTGACATGTATGGCATTTGGGAGTCAAATTTTCCCATCTATTTCTTGCCTTCTGTGAATATTTTCCATGAGATAATTCACCTCTGTGCTGAAAATTATGACCCGAGCCTGAGAGCTGTCAAGTCTCCATCTGGGAGCATACTCTTTCATATTACTCCTGATTCCATCAATCAGATGCTGAATTTCAAACAGACCCAACTGTTCATCCCTTTTTCCATGAAATACCTACTGGATGAAGGCCCCAAACTCTCCAGCACTGAGATTGCTAGAATTGCCAAGACATTCATGAGAGCAGACCGCCAACCTACAGGGCCACCTCCTTTCCTATATGTCAATTTCAATGAGGTAGGCAAGCTGCTTGTAGACATGATATCCTTCGTGCTGGGTTTCAAAACAAGTGAGCATATTGATGAAACAGTGTTGGTCCTTTTGTCTGCATATAGCCTTGGAAAGCCCCCTACTGTCAAGTACAACTATGCCAAGTTCATTGCCAATAAAATGCATGACCAACTGCTAAAGCTAGACAGGGAGGCAGTTTTCAAATATTCATCATATATCTATCATTTGTTCATGTACTATCAGTCAGATTGCTTCCAATGCCCCATCAAAAAGCTCGATTCACAGGGTGAAAGGAGGTCTGTTATCTTTTGGTCATCAGTTTTTCATCAAGTCCAGAACTCTCCATATTCTTACTGTGAGTTCATTGACTAATTTTTTTATCCAGTCTCATGTCTCTTGAAAAGAAATCCTCCTCCTAGGTTTTCATATGACATGCAAAAAATATTGCAGTTGTCTAAGAATTATAAAATAGGTGATTTGTATCTATACCAAAATCACACTGTCATTAGGATCTATGGTTGTGAGCTCTGTCCCTACAGGCTCCCAAGATATGTACCCATGAGATTGTTTGCCTTGGAATACTATAGGCAACTCATTAATTCAAATCTTACTCATTTTCATAGTGCCAAGAAGAAAGCTAGCCTGAAATTCAAAGACCATCTAGGCCCCTTTATCATGAACAAGAAAGAAGGTTGGCAAGATGCTGATCAAATATTGGGGCAACAGCTTAAACTAAAAAGGAGTTTCTGGTGGGTCCCTTAGGACCCTGATGGCTTTATCAGTGCTAGAAGAGTCAAATATAGGCTGTTAGCCTATAACCATTGTCAAATTCCACAAATTGAACAATATGCCAACAAAGATGAGTGGGTGCCAGGCACATTAATTGAAGAATTCACTCAAGAAGAGATAATGGAGCAAAATGTCAAAGATTTAGAAAAAACTCTTGACTTGGATTCTTTTCACCAGGTGACATTCAAGCTGCCACACCAAGTTGGAGAAGGCACATCCACTGCTGCAGCTGCATAGACTGCCCAACAAATATCTACAACAACAACAGCTACGACAAAGGGAAAAGAAGTGATGGATGCACAGCAGGCAACAGAGACAGAACAACCCACCACTTCCAAAGATCAGAGTCAAGGGCAAGCCCCTCCACAGCAGACTGAAACATCACAAATTCCAGTCCTACAAACTCCTCTTAATGAGGAAAGAGGTAAAAAATGGGATAGAGAGGAGCCCACACCTCCAAGTGGGTCAGCACAGCAACCAGAAGCGAAGAGGCAAAGAATTGATCCTCAGACTAAAGAAGAAATCAGTGAAGAAATTGTAGAGAGCCAGAACAGAGAGAGAGAGTCCAGCCAGTAGACTGCTACCAGCTCATTCCAGCAGGAACAAGGTATGCAACATAGTATAGAGGTGTCTTCTTCTAGGCAGCAAGGCAAACAACCATCCGGTATTAAAGGAACTTTCATGGAAATCAAGGCACAGAATGAACTATTGAGAATACAACTTTATGATCAATTCTTGAAATTAACACCCTCCAAACAACAAAGATTGATGGAAGCTTATGATATCAAGGAGGACAAGATGATTTTAACTCATTTTAAGCCTGAAGTTCCACAACCCAAATCATCTGCAGATTACATAAAGACAAACATGGAAGTCCTTTCTAAGGACATACATCCAATGGATCAAATAGAGCTGCATAAGCAAGCAGGGGAAATGGTCTATGCTATGCTTGCAGATAAGGCCATGCTAGCACATCAATTAAAGGAATCATTGAAAAATACAAATACTCAATTGGATTTGGAAAGGATGTCATCCACTGCCAAGGATAACCGAATAAAAACTTTGGAGGACATTATTATTGATTTAGGACATAATCCTAAGGATCCAAAGGGTATCAAGGCCCTTATAAAGAAGAAAGAAGATGATATTGCTGCACTCAGAAAGCAGGCAGAGCTACCTACAACTATTCCCCCTCAAACTGCAGAACTTGTACAGGAAAAAGAGGTTGATGACACCATGGATTTGCTTATAAAGATGAATCAAAGAATACTACAGATGGAGGGAGAATTGGAGAATGCCTTGCAAGATAAACAGGGAGAGTCAACCTCCTAGCCACCTCAAACATCTACAACTCTTGGCCCTGCTCCTCCTACACAAACAACAGCAACCCCTCCTACCATTCCAGCACCCACAACGGCTACATCAACTACAGGTGCTACAGCAGCAACAACAGCAGCACCAGAATCTAGCATGAGTATGGAGGACCTAATGAAAGTTGTCAAGGAGCTAGAAATTTAGGTGACAGAAGTAAAAGAGGCCAAAGATAGGCTGGCCAAGCTAGAAGCCAGCTATGACAAGTCCAAAATGACAGTGGCTAAGAAGCAAAGGGAAATAAAATCCTTAGAGACTAGAGTAAAAGCCTTAGAAAAAGAATTGTCTCTAGACAAAACTCTTACTGAGATTAAAAAGATTTTGTGGGCCAAAATTGGTCAATCAATCAGTGACCAATGGTGATCAATTCAGGCTATACATGAACAAATTGAATTAATAGGCATGGCTCAATTTGAAATTCACAAGGCCAGAGCATCATTGGGGATTATGCCTGAGCAGGCCAACAAGATGATCCATTTCCTGAACACTCACAGTAAGGAAGAATTGGCAGCACTGGATATTAACAGTCAAACAGATACTGTCCTGACAGCAAAGAAGGTGCTGACCTTGAGAAATTTCGTACAGACTCTGGAAAGGAAATGTCAGGAGATGCAGGCAGAAATAAATGACTTCAGAACAAAAATAACAGCATTGCAAAGCAGAGGATTGCCCAACCTAGTGACCGATGCTGGAAAACTATTGTCGTGTGAACAATATACCACCAGAATCAACAATTATGTTGAAAATCAAATTACAGCATCTACAAGCTCCACAGAAGAAGCAGGACCTCCCTCTGGGCAATCTCTTTATGATAAATTGGAGAATATATTTTTTATTGAGCATGAGATTAATCATCTGTTTGAAGTTACCCCAAATTTCTATAGATATACTGAAGCTGATGAAACACTCATAAATATAAGAAGACATCAGCTACCTCCAGCTGAATGGTGGCAATCAATGCTGGAAATATTGCCCAGGTGATTTTGGTCTATTTTTCCTTTTGTCAGCCTCAGATTTCAGTTAGAGTACAGGTCCGCAAAAAATCAAACACGCAGGCACTACAGAAAGCATCAAGGTAGTGACTCAGCAAAGCACTATGACAGCATGCCCAGCAAACGCATATTAAAGATGCAGCTACAGCCGACTTTGTTGATCCAAAAAGTCAAATCTTTCCTGACAAAAGACAGCTAGCACACCAATATTAACTGCTGCAGTTATTTCTTTCATTTACTTCTTTGACAGAGTTGGTGATGTAATTTATTACAAAATGACTCATCATCTAGATATTTTATCTCCTATTTTTGTATATATACCCCCCCATAGAACGTATTAGGGGTCGGTTTTGGTGAATCTCTCTATGAAGAGCTGCATTGTATATCTCAGACTTTTCTAATATAAATTGCTGGTGAAGTTCCCAGTCTCTGTACTGTCTGAAGGTGGAAGTGAAGGACTGTGTTATGCTACAGAATTCCTGTGTCGTTTAATGGAACAATATTTTACTCTAAACTATGTTTTGTCTTTCTATGTACGCAAAAATTCACATGTGTTTCATGATCTTAGCAACAGGGAAAAAGAATAGCTTAGGACTTGTTTAAATACACCCTCTGCTCAATCTCTGTTTCTAAATATGTTTTCTTCAGAATTAGTCATGAATATGAATTCTTAATTGCTCATGCTTAAGCTGATTCTCCCATTTTGAATACTGTTTAGGAATTCTTAACTGCTCTTAAATAATATTCTCACATTCTCCCTCAATCAGCATAGTGGAAGATTCTTGACTGCCTTTCACTCACTGATTTCATGCTTTCATCTCCCAAATTTGAAGAATTGTTCCATAAGTGCCTATCTGGCTTTGTAGCAATACCATTTCCTCAAAGAAATGCTTCAGCAGTACACCATCATGAACTCCATTGCCCAATGGTTCAGACTGTTCTGTACTCTGTACACCAGCTCTGTTTGAATTCATCATCCAACCAATTTTAAAACAAAATCTGTGCACCATAACTAGCCTAAAATCACCCCCAAAACAATGCTAAATTATAAAGAGAGAGCCCTCTCTGGTTGCAGGTAGGCTAGGACCTGTAGCTAAAAGACTGGTTAGGGGTTACCTCGGTCGTATTCCCTATAGGAAGCAGGGAACAACTTGAGTGATAACACTATCAATTCTATTTGTTCATGGATTTTTTAAATTGATTGCCATTGGTCAGTAATAGACTGGCCAATCTTGGTCCACAAAATCATTTTGATGTCTGCTAGAGGTTTATGCAAGGTGAGATCCTTTTTCAATGATTTCACCTTGTTCTCCAGGGCCTTTACCTCTCTGGTTTTCTCTGCCACTGTTATCTTTGATTTGTCATAGCTCACCTCTAGTTTGGCCAGTTTTTCTTTTGCCTCTTTGAGTTTTGACATTTGAGCTTCTAGCTCTTTTAATGCTTTCATCATTTCTTCCATCCTCATGCTGGCCTCTAGCTCTGTTGTTGCTGCTGCTGAAGCATTTGTAGCTGCTGTACCTGTTGTTGATGTTGGCTCAGTGGGAGGGATTGCTGCTGTGACTGTGGGGGGAGCAGAGATAATTGTTGGAGCTATTTCAGGTGGCTGGGAGGTCGACTCTCCCTGCTTGGCTTGCAATGCTTTCTCCAACTCTTGCTCTATTTGAATTAGCCTTTGATTCATCCTCATTAAAAAATCCATTACATCTTCCTCTGCCTTTTCCTGTGCCAGTTTTGTTGTTTGTGGATGCATGGTGATAGGCAGCTTCAATTGCTTCCTAAGGGCAGCAATATCTTCCTCCTTCTTCTTTATCAGTGCTTTGATGCTGTTGGCATCCTTGGGATCATGTCCCAGCTCAATAATTATCTCTTCTAGAGTCTTTATTCTCTTGTCTTTGGCTAAAGAAGATATCTTTTCCAAATCCAGTTGGGCAGATGTATTACTCAATGACTCCTTTAATTGGTGGGCCAGCATTGCCTTGTCTGCCAATGTAGCATAGACCATTTCACCCGTTTGTTTGTTCAATTCTATCTGGTCCATTGGGTGTATATCTTTGGCAAGGACCTCTAGATTGGTCCTTATGTAGTCAGCTGCAGACTGTGGTTGCTGAACCTTAGGCTTAAAATGAGTTAAGATCATTTTCTCCTCCTTAATGTCATATGTTGCCATTAGTCTTTGCTGTTTGGAGGGTGTCATTTTGAGAAATTGATCATAAAGCTGAATTCTCAATGACTCATTTTGAGCCTTAATCTCCATGAATGTTTGTTTGATATCAGATCATTTCTTAGTTTGTGACCTTGAGGAGGAAACTTCCATACCATGCTGCCTCTCCATTTCTTACCTGTGAGAGTTGGTGGATGTCTATTGGCTGATGGCCCTCTCTCCTCTTGTGCTTTCTATGATTTCTTCCACAATGTCCTCTTTAGGTAGAGGATCTACCCTTTGTCTTTTGGTCTCTAGCTGTTCTGTTGACCCACTTGCAGGTGTGGTTTCTTCTCTGTCTCTTTTCTTACTTCTTTCCTCAGGAAGAGGAGTTTGCAGTGCTGGTACTTCTAGTGCTTCTATGGGTAGTGAAGGGGCTTGCCCTTGACTGTGTTCCTTTGAGGTAGTTGGTTGTTCTGCCATTGTTTCTTGCTCTATAACTACTATCTCCTTGCCCTTTGCTATCCCTGTTGTTGGTGTAGTCCTTTCTTGGGTAGCTTGTTGTGAAGTTGTAGCAGTTGATGTGCCTTCCCCGGTTTGCTGTGGTATTTTGAATGACACCTGCCCAAAAGAATCTAAGTCAAGAGTTTTTTCCAGATTTTTCATAGTTTGTTCCATTTTCTCTTCCTCAGTGAGCTGTTCAACTAGTGTGCCCTCCACCCACTCATCTTGGTTGGAAAATTGTTCTATTTCAGGGATGCTGCAATGTTCATAGGATGCCAGCCTATATTTTATCCTTCTTGCATTGATAAAGCCGTTTGGGTCATAGGGTACCCACCAAAAGCTTCTCTTTAGTCTGAGTGTTTGACCCAATATTTCATCAGCATCCTTCCATCCCTCTTTTTTGT
>APFE031662609.1:56985-81056 GCA_000404065.3 Pinus taeda | reverse complement strand
AACAGAGAGTATAGAGAATTTGCATCGTTGATCAAAACACCAATCATCTGACCATCCTCAAGGCATCGCTCTGGATAACCAGCGCACTAGATACTTGCTTTCCGAACCCGAAAAGAGAAGTTAAATGGTTCTAAAGTTCTATCAAGTCCGCTAAACCTCTTAACTCTCGTGCATCTAAGAACCTGAAAGCCCTTGATGACGAGGGCCCACAGATTTGATGGCTGACAATACTGCAATATGTGTCCCAAAAACATGCCTTAACCTTCAGCTATCTTTTCTACCCAATGACCATGCGATCCAACCCTTGTTGATCCGACGATCATGTGCTAATTTTGAGTCAGCAACTTGCCCACTCGTTATATTTTCTTATGGACCCAATGAGTAAAATAAATTGCTGCACTATAGTTTTTCGGTTCTGTTTGTAGATTTAACTTACGTGCATTATTCCGCCTGAAATCCATAGGATGATGGAGTTCAAGGCAATCTTTGGTCAGTTGCCTACCAACCTGCCCGTTGTTTACCACTTGCTTCTTCCTTATTATTGGTCCACTTTCTACTATTTCCATTAGTCTACTTTCTTCTTATTTCTCATAATTTGGAAGTACTCCCAGTCTTTGGTCGCCTGTCTGTGACAGTCGTCGTGCAATTTCCTTGAGGGTGTCAATGCCCAAGCATATCTTTTATTACTTCTTGAATAGAGCACTCCTTCATTCTCCAAACAATTCACTAACCTTTTAGTTGTTCTATGCACGTAAACAAAGTTGAGTGTTCTTAGGGCTCTCAGGTGGGATTGTATACATTGATAGACCTGCAATAACCACTAGTGTTTCGACACTTTTTCTGGTGTTATTCCATTGCATATCTTCTTGACCAAATTAATTATTAATTCAGAGTCTACTTCAATGATGGTATTGTGTAAATTTGATTCAATCAAGATTTCTAGGCATTTCTCTAAGGTCATGAGTTCTGCCATATTATTAGTGGCATTCCCCAAATGATTATGGAAGATGACTTTTATGTATCCCTGCTCATCTCTTATGACTCTGCCATAACCAGCCACCCCAGGGTTTCCCTTAGAGGCTGCATCTATATTAAATTTCAAAAAACCATGAGGAGGAGGTTTCCAGAAGTCCTTACCTACTGTTGTATGGCTTACGATCTTGCTTATGCCTTGGGGGATAGGCAACTGGAGACCCAAATGCAATAGTATATGTGCATCCTAGTCCGGAGGAGAGTTTTCAGGGAGTTTCTTAAGAAGGGTGCCCATAATTTCTTTGAGTTGTCTTACAATTTGAGCTATGATGCTATAGGATGAGCCAATTTTGTTCTTGAAAATCCTATTGTTGCATTCTTTCTAGACATCCCAGATTAAAAAGCCTGGAAACAGAGTCCAATCTTTGTTGATTATTTCATTTTTTGAGAAGTCTTTCCTCTAATTCTTCAAAGTGTCAGTGATGCTGAATTTGTCCTTGTCAGTTTGCCTGAAGATTGAGGCCACCCAATTCCACAAGGTAGAGGTGAATGGACAGAGGTTGAGTAGGTGTTCCATCATTTCTCCTTGTAAACCACATAACTGGCATTTAGATGGTCCAACTAAACCTCTTTTCTGAAGATTTTCCCAAGTCAGAATTTTTTTATGATGCACCAACCACATGAACAGTTTGATTTTAATCTAGTGCGGGTTCTACCAAAGGTCCTTCCATACCTTGTCAGGGTTTGGAAAGTCAAGCCCTAGGGCCATTCTCTTGGCTTCTTTGAGGTTGAATTTTCCTTTGTTGTTTCTTCCCCATCTCAATTGGTCCAACAATGTTGATGTCAAAATCTTTCTCTATTTCAAGAGCATTGCAAGAGCTTTTGCCTGGGCCTTCAAAGGGTTTTCTTCACTATATACCAGGTCCTTCCATATTCTCCATTTACCCTTGTTCCTTGCCTGATCCTAGAAGTCACTTACCCTAAGTAAACCTTTATTGTTAGTGTCATTCCTGAGATTAGCTAGTTCTTCTCTAAACAGGTTAGGTTCCTACTGCCAGTTGTCCTCCCAAAACCAAACTAGGCTTCCATCTTTGATCTCTCAAAAACTATGCTTCTGAACAATGGCTTTATTCTCCCAAGAATTGTTCCAAATGTGGGAGCCCTTGATGAGCCAGACATTGGAATATGATCCATTTCTTCCTAGTTATTTGCATACTTCTGTTTCTTGAGCTTGGCCCAAGGGGTTGCCGATTCCTTTATCCATCTCCACCATAGTTTTTCCCCCAAAACTTTGCTTATGGTTTCAGGGTCATGAAGTCCCAAACCTCCATGGGTCTTACGTTTACAGAGCTTATCCCAAGCTACCAAAGCTGATTTCTTTTGCTCTACCCCTTTGCCCCACAGAAAATCTCTTTGAATATTCTTGATGTGTTGCAACACTCCTTTAGGAGCAGGAAGAGCTGAAAACATGAAGATGGGAATAGTTTGTAGGATAGCCTTTGTAAACACTATCGTCCTGCTAAATTCAAATACCTTCTTGTCTATTTCCTGATTTTGTCATGAAGTTTATTCGTTATTGGCTCCTAAACTTCCTTGCTTAGAGGTTTGTCAGTGAGAGGTATTCCCAGATATTTGGAGGGTGGCTGTTCTCTTTGAAAGCCGAGAATTTTGGTGAGGTTTCTTTGGATAGCAATGTCAATATTAAAAAGGAAAATCTTTGATTTGGTAAGGCTTACCTCTATACTAGCGGCCATAACAAATTCATCCAGGATTTGTTTGAAAGCTTTAGCTTCCTTGACTACGGGTGTAGCCTACAGCATAGTGTCATCCACAAATTGTTGATGAGTTAAGGCATCCACATTCAGGGTGAGTTTGAGACGCTGGATTCTTCCTTCTACATTGGATGATTTGATCGCTTTGCCCAATCCTTCCATCATGACAATAAAGAGGAAGGGGGAGAGCGGTTCCCCTTTTCTGAGGCCTCTTGAAGGCTTAAAGGTTTTGGATGGAGAGCCATTAAGCAGGATTGAAAAACTAGCTATGGTAACAAGGGCCATTAACCATCTTATCCAGTTGTGGTCGAATCCATATGCTTTTAGTACTTCCCTGATGTACGACCAAATTATATTATCACAAGCTTTCACTAGGTCAAGCTGTATGATCATACCCACTTGCTTATTTCTCTTAAGAGAATTTACTACCTTGTGAGCTTGAATGATGTTATTTAGAATTTGCCTTCCTTCCGTATATCCAGTTTGCTCCTCAGACACAAGAGTTGGAAGAAGGGGCTTGAGTCTGTTTGCAATTACTTTGGAAATAATTTTGTACACCACATTGCATAAAGATATGGGTCTGAATATATCTGGTGTCATAAATTTTTCCTTCTTTGGAATCAAAGCTACGAAAGAGGCATTAAGCATCCTCAAAACTGTTTTGGATCTCCTGGAGTCCTCCACAACATCAAGGATATCTTGTTTGACTATTTACCAACATGCTTTGAAGAAGTCTACATTAAACCCATTCGGGCCTAAAGCTTTCCTATTTTGCATCTCTTTGATGACTTCACAGACCTCCTCTTCAGTCACTGGCCTATTAAGATTTTAATTGTCTTCCCTGGTTACATGATTTGGAATGTACTTTGTGAAGTTGTTGATAAATTGTGATATGTCTAAGAGAGGCTCTCTGCTATGCTTTGGAAATGTTGTACTAGAGCAGATTCCATTTCTTTGTGGTTGCTAAGCTCTTTTCCTTAAGTATTTTTGAGTTTTGAAATCCTGTTATGAGACCTATGATCCACGGTTGACTTGTGAAAAAACTTTGTGTTTCTTTCCCCTTCTTTGATCCATTGCACTCTCAATTTCTGTCTCTAGAAGATCTCCTCTTGTTGGAATCTATCTTGCCATTCCTATTGAAGAGAGTCAGCTTGCATTTTCCTTTCCTCAGTAAAGCCATCTGTGATGAGAATATGATTAATTCCATGTATTTTTTGTTCAAATTCCCTTTTAGATTTGAAAATATTGACAAACTCATTTTTTTTCCAATATTAAAGCTCGAGTTTGATGTATTTCAGTCTCTATTGCAGTAGGGTGAGTGAGCCAGACATTCCCAATATTGCACTCACCATTTCCCAATATTGTTGATGAAGTCAGGGTGAGTGAGCCAGACATTTTCAAACCTAAAAGGTCTATTCCTCAGAGTGTCTATAAAAGAAGCTTCAAGTTGGATAGGCCAGTGATTCGAGCCTCCAAAAGGAAGGATTAAAGCAGAAAAGTCAAGGCCAATGAGAAGGAGGTCCTCAGAGTTTATGAATCTATCTAGTTTAGAGGCAACTTGAGAATCCCCTCCCCTCTTATTGTTCCAGGTGAAGGTTCCATTTATTGTCTCCATATCCACTAGCCTCATGTTGTTTAGGAAGTTCTAGAAGGCAATGGAGTCTTTGCCTAGTGTTCTGGTCCCGCCTTTTTTTTTTCTGTAAGTGATCTAATCATATTAAAGTCCTCTCCCAGAATCTAGGGCATAAAAAGATGTCTCTCTCTCAGCTCCTCCAGTGAGGTAAGAAGCATGAGTTTGTCTTCAAGTTTTTGAGGACCATAGACATTTGTGATCATATAGAGTTCCTTATCATGCAAAGGTTGGATCTCCATCGAAAGGTAGTTCCTGGATGCTTCAGCATCTAGGATTCCAAGTTTCTGGGGATTCCAAAGTGTGAGAATCCTCTTGTTGTGTTGTCCGTTTTAACTTCTAGATACTCGTACTTGATGATCCATTTGCTATGTATCTCTCTGATTTTATCTATTGAACATTTTGTTTCGTGGATAAACACCATATCTAGTTTTTCTTCTTTTATTCTATTGCTAAGATTTCTTCGTTTCCTTTTACTTCCTAGACCCCTAATGTTCCAGGTCATGAGCTTCATTAAGAAAGGTTTGTAAATGAGTAACTAGTAAGATCTCTCATCTTACCTGAGTTAATCATGAGTTTCCCACACTCTGTCAGTAGCTCATTCTATATTTTCCTTCCTCTTTCCCTGACTGGGTTCTTGGAAGAGTGTCCTGATGTTACCTCCATTGTTTTTACCCCTCTATTTTCCTGGTTATCATGGCTTCTTTTGACTCCAGAACCCTTTTCTTGAGATCTCCAGAGGAAGAGATGTTGCACTCTGTCAAACTCCTTCTGTGGTAGAGAATCAACCCTTTGGTGGTTCCCTGCTCTAGGAACTTTTCTAGATCGAGATTCTCCCTCTCAAGAATCTCCTTTAGTTCATGATCCTCTATTCCAACCTCACTTGGGGTCATCTCATCGTCCCTGCCAAGTTCCATAGTTCTTGGTAGATCCTCCTTTAGTTTGTTGTTCTCAAGTATATCCTCCATGCTAGCAACTCTATCCTTCTTCACAGGATTATCCTTCGATACCTGGTTCGTCCCATTGTTCCCACCTTCTTCTTCTAAAATCTTGAAACTGTTATGACTTGGTTGCTAACCCTCGTTAGTTTTATTTTGGTACTTTCCCCTCTTTTCCCTTTGCCTCTCACCTTGGTAAAGCCTTTGGGATCTTTGCCTGTGTTGGTTTTCACATTGTCCTAGAGTTTGTTTAATGGGTAGTCTTTGAGGAGGTGTCCATTTTATGACATTTATGGCATCTGAATGGGACATGTTCATAGTCCACTACTTGCACCCATTCTTCATAATATACTTCTAGAATGATTTCATCTAGAAGTGCTCCAGATAGGTCCATTTCTATGCATATTCGGGTGAAGGAGGTGTATTTTCCTCGCAGAGTCACCTTTGATATTTTTAAAAAATGACCTAATTTATTGGCTATGGCTTTTAAGGATTCTGGTAGCCAATAATCTAAAGGTAGGGTGTAAAGTATTATCCATACCGGTATTGATGTGAATGTTTCTTGTTTCGAGACAAAATTCATCACCCATGGTCACATTTAGAGGCCTGCAACAACATAAAAATATGGTCCTCCTTCAAACACTCTATCTTTTCTCTAAGTTCGTGAACACCATTGTGAAGAAGTCCTTGGACCTAAGGTGAAGGTTTATTTCCCCCTTTGGTTTCTAGTGGTTTCTTATCCATGCGTGCAAAGCTTTCTCTGTTGGCCATATTCCCATATATTTGCATATAACCGCATATGTCGCCATGTGATCCCTATACACCTGTAGCGCTTGATCACTTAAAACAACCCAAGGTGTAATGGTTGACCTAGGTTTGTAGAGTCATGCCACATTCTTGTGCTCAGCTCTGTGACTGCCTCTTCTTGTTCTCTTCTCTCTTCTAACTTCCTCATGATTCTCTTCCTGTTCATGTGATCTAATGTTTTTCATTTTTTCTATGCTAATACTCTCAGTTTCTTCCTCCATTAGTTTCTTGAGGCAATTCAAACTAGCTTCCGTGCTTTTGTTTGCAACTACATGAATGTAGGAGGGAGTGGAACTCCCCCCTCCTCGCCCCTCCATGGTTACCAGTAATAACACCCTGTTACAAACCCTCGTTCAGCTTGCTCCTCCAGCTTCCGATCGGGATCGATAAAACCTATGCCAACCATATTTATAACTATAAATATTTATTAATAAATAAATAAATAAAAAATAAATTATTTTATTATTTATTACTTAATTGTGAGTAAATTAATTATTATAATGAATGAATGAAGAATTTAATAAATTAATTAATAAATGAATGAAAATAAAAAATTAATTAATTAATTAACGAAATAAAAATAATTATTTAATAGCTATATTAATTAATAATAATAATCATAATAATAATATATTCATAATTATATGCTTTTTGCATAGTAAACCATATTTACTAATGTGCTTGTGCATGTTATTAATATAAGCCTTCAACGTATATCAACCACATTTACTAATATGTTGTGCTAGTCTATGACATTTTGTAGCACACTACTATGGCAATCAAGTAAAACTATTGTTTAACTCAATTTGGAGAAAAATAATTGTTATATACACAAGTAACATATTTTCTGTATTTAAAATACACTCTCCTTTTACCCCACTTTGAAAAAGGTGAATGTTGTATATGGAAATGACAAATGTTAAATATCTAAAAGAACTTATTCTAAACGATTAATTTTTTAATAGACTTTTAGTATCCAAAAGAACTTGATGTTGAATGATCAAATTGGAACTTTGTTTTAAAAAATAAATTACAGAGTATTTACATTTCTATAAATTTTAATGATTTAATGGCCAAATCATTGTGTAGACCTCTTATTTCACAATCATTTGTTTATAGCTTTAAAATTCAATTATTGCATCTCTCTCTAGTCTAGTGTAAAAAAAATGTTGTAATGCCTTGTCTTTTCCTTTTAAACAT
The DNA here is from genome assembly GCA_000404065.3 of Pinus taeda. Taxonomy (NCBI): domain Eukaryota; kingdom Viridiplantae; phylum Streptophyta; class Pinopsida; order Pinales; family Pinaceae; genus Pinus; species Pinus taeda. Next base: position 73,737 of record APFE031662609.1, on the reverse strand, counting down.
TTTATCGATCTAAATTACATAAGAATAAAAAAAAATAAAATAAAAATTAAGAAAATTAAAAATAAAACATTTAAATCACTACAATAATAGAAACAAAATTAGAATTAAATAAAAATTAAAATTAATGATTACAGTTATAATTGATTATAATTAATAATTAAACCAGTCCTAGATAACACTTTAATTTTAGATTTATCATTTTTTTTTTTAATAAAAAATAAATACTATTTTTTTTCTTCAATTTCATTATAATTTTGAAAAATTTTATTAATTAATAATAATCAATATCTAACGAATAAAAACGTAACGTTGTAAATAATATATTCAGTTTTAAAAGGAGAATGCAATATATAAAAATACTCAAAACTTTTCCAAACAATTTTTAAAGCATTCTAATTTGATAAATATATTGGATCCTCGTCACTGTATCAAACATGAAGCTTTCAATTGCAAAAATAAACCATGAATGAAGGAGGATATTTTGGAAATAAAACGATGTGCCTTGATAATTTAAAGGGGATTTTATAACATTACTTGTAATGTTTTATTAGCCATGAATTAAAAATTAGGTTATTAATGATAAAAAATTTTCATAAATAATATTTTAAATGGAATATTAATATATATAAATTAAATAAATAAATATTTTTATTTTTATGATATTAATATTTTACTAATAATTAATTAAAATTAAAATATTTCAATTTAAATTAAAGTTATTAAATAAATAATTTTTTTCCATTTATATTATTTTTTCAAAATAGGCAATACGTCGAATAACAAGTTCAAGCTTCATAGTAAGGTATATGGGTTCTATGATTTTCATACTTGTTTTTTTCTTCTTCCATCTAGTAAGCACAAGTCATTTGGGTCTTGAGGTTAATTAGGGCAGGTTTTGCTTTTTTTTGTTTGAAAGTGAAATTTTAGAGATCTAGATCGATTATGGAGACTATAGAAAGGGGGTTTTGATTGATTGGTTATGGCGAAGGCATGGAAGTATAGAATCTTTCCTTCTTTGGAAGGTACTAAACCAAAATATTAAACCGTGTTAGAATAGTCAAGTTACAATAGTGGTTAGATTTTATGGGTCTTTAGTTGATCAAGTGACGCACCTTTGTTTTTCCATTACTCCATGTAGGTCTTCAATAAGAATTTTTAAAAAACTTAAAATTTGGTTTCTTAGTACAATACAAATATATCTTTTATTTCAAAACAAAATCCACATAGAATCTACATTGAAATATAACTCACACCCTATTAAATTTTCTAGAGATTGTTAAATTTGCATACCTTTTTGTAAAAATAGACTATTTGGCTACATCCTTTACTAGCTATAAAAAATGGGGTTGAGGCTTCATTAACAATATAGATTCTAGGATGTTAAGAAAATATCCTTCTAAGGTTCCCTTTTAACACCATGTCTATGAAGGATTTCATTGAGGCCATTAAATTTAAAGGGGGATGTCATGACACATCGTAAATAGATCTTTAGATTAATTTTTGAGGAGAAAGGGTTTCACTGGGCGAAAGGAAAAGGGGTGATAGATAAAACTTTTACCATGAGGGGAAGACCTGGATAGAAATTTCTTAAGTCCCTAATGAGGCCACCAATGAGGATGTTGATTCATAAGCCATTGCCAAATATAGAGTTATTGAATTTGATGAAGGGGCACTATGATGAGAGAGGGAAAATGCATTCTTTGTTGAGAGGAGAAAGGCACATGCATAATCTAAAGGGAGGTTGAAGGAGCCATTGATTGTATTAGTAAGTAGTTAGTGTAAAACTCTAACCAAGAGCTTCAATGTTACAAAAGGGTCAACTCTTAATTTGTGAACGATTTAAAAATTAATTGAATTTGTTATTTTCATTTAAAATATTAGTTTGAAAATATAATTTTTTTTTTATATATAATTTATATTATATGATTTGATCACTAAAATTTATAATTTGACTTCATCACTAAAATTTATAATTGATGCATTCACATTGTTTTATGTTTTTGCTCTTTTAGACAAAATTAGGCAAAATACGTTTCGGCAAGATTGTGATGTTTTATTGTTTAAAATGCATATATGGATTCACTGCCTAAAAAACCCTTACAATACTTGGATTTTACAAATTACATAAATCAAACGTGTGATCCCAACAAATTCATATTAAATTTATAATACAATTAACCAAAAACAGTTTTTTTTTTAATCCTAGAAGAACCCAACAACCTCCCTAACATGTAGCTAGTAGTAAACCTTTGGAGTCTATTGCTTGTCCTCCTCCCTGTAAACTGGGTCACAACTAGAGGGATTTGAACCTTGTATCTCTTAGTTTTCATAGATTTCACATTACTTTGATCACCTATTAAGCTTCCGGTAAGACAACAAAAAACATATGACCTAAAAAGAATTAAAGATATTTACAACTTTATAATTTTATAAAAAATAAATTAAATTATAAACTTTTGTAAAATAACTTCTTTATAGACAAAATATATTATATATATTCATTCAAAATAAATGAATGGAAAATGAAATAACTTATCAATAACACTGTTGTAAACAAAATATTAATCCATATTTGTCACACATCAACTTTTACTTATAAACATCTTTGTATGCACAATTTTTTTAATTTTTAATATCAAAATAACATTTTTAATTAAATATGATATTGTTCCAAATATTTTAAATAGAAGAAATGATTATTTTTAATAAAATTTGATTAATGTGTTTAATATATTGTAAACAAGTCTAGATCCATTTTAACTTTGGATCTATGAAGCTACTAGAGGATCAAATCTCTTGAGCTGCAAACCACTTCTAGAGTGAAAAGGGAATTGATCCTTCCTTGGTAGATCCAAATTTAAAAGAGATCCAAGCTATTTATATTTACTAGTTTCATTTGTTAATAACTTGAAAATTTAGTTATTATATTTACCAATGCATATTAGGAAAAACTTTTGCTAAAGTAAATGTTTTGTCAATATTCCATTTTGAAACTAAAAATGAGAATTTTGCCTCAATTAACTTTGTAAGATTTTTGATAAACATTCTCCTGTTAATTTAACTCAGTTAACTTTGTGAAAATTTTGATAAAAATTCTCTTAAAGATGATCATGGGATAGGTATTGAAAGATCAAGATTAATACTCTTTTGGAAGCTTGAAAATAGGCATGGAACCTTTGGGTGCTATGTTATTTAATTTATAAAAATTTAATAATTTAAAATTTGTTATTTTGTAAACTTTTAACTAAACTTCTAATAAAAATTATTTAAAAAAGCTGTTAGATGAACAATATTAAAATACATATTTTATGATAGGTTTTATTAAAGACCTTAATAATAGACCTTTTATAACCATTTTATACACAAAAATATAACAAAATTCACTTATAGAAAAAACAACAACATACCACCACAAGGCTAGTGGCTCTTGTTAATAAATTAATTCATAGCATGAGTAATTATCTTTTATTTGTTTGATTTGCTAGATTTATTGTGTTTGACTCTAAATTAAATTAATGGTTAGAAGTGTATTCCTAATACATCAACAGGGTGAAAAATCAGTGAACTCGTACAAGATTAGTGTTTTGGACCACCAAAGTTTAAACTCAAGTCGCTATTATTAAGAAGCCTCATCTATTACTAGCGTTATATTTTTATAATGTGATATCAATGTATTCGAGACTACTTATTTCTTTTAAGGAATAGTCCTACACTCTTTTATTCTAAATTAAATTAATGGTTGTATTAAAATTAACCAACGTATGCTTTAAGTTCACCAAAGGTTAAATTTTGGTTATTATTATTGAAAAATTCTATTTTAACTATTAAGGATGTTTTTCAATATATAACATATTTAAAACTAGTTTATATATATTTAGTTGTATATATATCTAGTTGTAGATTTATTAAGTGTTAAGAGATATTAATTTCTTCTTACCAGCTGAAATATTTTGTTGATAATTATAATTATAATTATTTATTTTTAATCAAAATGTTAACATTACAACTTTTATACTATATTGGGTTAGATAGTGCTTCTAGGTACACTAAGATTATTATTATTATTAATTTTTATGTTTTTGTTTTTTCTTTTGAATTAATATTTAAGTAATGAATGACTTGATAATAAATTAGCTAAACGTAATTAATAACTCATTACAAAATTACTATAGATTAATTAATTAAAATTGTATTAAAGAAGGGGTGATCAATGCCAAGATCATTTATCACCATAAAGGAAAAAGTGTTGTTACCTATCAATAGAGAGCCATCCTAACGATGGATCTACCAGGTGCCAAGAGAGATCAAATCTCTTGATATGCAAAACAATATTACTTAAACTTTCATGGTGAAATATTTTATTTATGGCTTCCAAAATGATAGTGAAATATTTTTACATTCCTTCATAATGGGTTGTAATATTAATGGCAAACTAAGAGAGCACACAATGGGAGTGATTTATATATATATATATATAATATTATATTATATATATATAAATAATATATTATATATATATATATATATATAACATGTGTCAAGTTGAGGTTGAATATGAAAGGAATTACATATCTCCCTTATATTGGGACGTAGAATGCACCCCTTGACGCAATGAGTGATATATGTTTTTAAACCTATGTGTGGCCATTCTTGTGGCCAAAGAAGCAAATATTAAGGAGATAAAGGTAACTATCATTAAATCTAAGCTATGTATATTTTTTCCAACAGAAAGCAAGATTTTAGTCTTAATAGATAAAATTACAAAGGAGGCAAGCTTCTTCTTTGATATTTCTTTCTTTCATATGAAAAGAAGTTTGAACATGTTTATGGATGAATGGGACAAGAAGGCCCCATAAATTAGCTATGTGGTTAAAAAATGGGTGATACCATAGTAGTTTCATAGTAGCTTCATCCCCTACTAGATTCTATGATTTGGAGTAACTATTGATAGATGTAAAACTGCCACATGGATATGCAGATAACACATCATTCAAACATAATTGGGAAAGGAGATCTAATGACACCATTTGGCACTTTCTCCATGTATATATCAAACTCCACTTTAGGTTATGAATATTATGATAGGATTTTTTTTTAGATACTATAGGATAATAGGTAATTTGGTTAAGAGAATTGGGTGCTCAAGTAGTAAGGTTTGGGGAAGTAGCTAATTCCTTGGTAATTTTTCCTCATATCCTTGTGATCCATGTCAACTCAATATGCATATTAATGAATAAAATTCTTTATTAGAATAACAATTTGGTGGCCAACTTGGAGGCTAGGGAGAACAATTTTATTTTAACCTAGCTTTCCTTCACTAGCGAAACTCTATATCAATTTTGTTTTGGTTTGATATTTCTTATACTTAAGGCCAATTATGAGTTCATTACCTTGGGAAGTTATGATGTTATCTATCTCATTTTTGGATCTTATTTAAAAATGTTGGTTTGTTCTTAAAGCAACTTGGGTAATTGAACTTTTCTCTATAGGAAAGTGATATTGGCCTTGAATTGGAATTCTATATGGGTAGTCATCACCCCTAGTTTAGGAGTAATTTTCTAAGTTCTACTATGCTTCATTTTCTATTTGCTATTAATGCCCAAGTTAGTTTTCACTAGTTTTGAATTTGTTGGAGCCCATAATACATGTTTTGGAATTAAATTTGTCTCTAAGGTCCAAAAAGGTTGCACATCATTCTAGTTGTGAAGAGGCTCAGTTTATAGCTTAGATAATCCTAGTTTGCTTGAACTAATATAAAAAAGAGAATGGAAAATAGGGATATCTAAGAACTTAGGAAAGTCTTATGTAGGAATAAATAGATCACTGATGCCAATATGGGTTTGTTGCTCTATGTGACAATGAAGATACATACATGAAATTAAACATCATTATATTGTAGATTTGAAACTTCTCATGAAGTTTTATTCAAAATCACAAGACAAAAACCTACACTACTCCTCTGAAAACATTAATTCACAATTTAGAACAAAAATATTAGACATGAAAGAAGAATTAATTCACATGCAACAAGCATTTTGATGTTGGGAAAGTAATCTACTAAAAACCCTAATTCCTCTTGCATTAATAAAATGAAATAGAGATGTATTACAATTTCTTTTCTCAATTGAGCCCACATTGCAAGTGCACAACCTATCTCATTTCTCATTGAAGGCCTCTGACATAGACTTCATCAAAATTTTCCTTGTCTTGAGCTCCTATTTCCTTTCGTTGTTTCTTGAGGAGTTAGCCCTAATTATTTAGGAAATTCCCTCAATTGAGTTGCACAATTCCATTAGGCTGATCATATGACTACATGCAACACCTGTACACTCAAGAATGGTCTACAAATGATATTACACTACCTTGGAATCTCCAACTCAACTGGGTGACTCAAATTATCTACATGCACTAGATATTTTGGGCTAATTTATCAACTATTTGGATGATCACTTAGTTTGGGTGATGTCCCACTTCTTAATTGACCTTCCACTAGTTCCTCCAAAAGTTGGAACTAGTTTAACTGAAAAAATCCTAATATAAATTACCTTGATTGCTAAAAATCAACAATAGCACATGTAGAAATGAACTCTAACTCCTCCAACTCAAATTTACTAAGTAAACTAGGTGACACAAGCCATTTCACATAAGTTAACATAATCCACGTTGTCTACTGATGTGGAAATTCGAATTTTCTCAATTTAATCAAGGCAAAATAAAATTAAGAATTTCTTGCTACATTTTTCAACACTCCCTCTCAGTAATAAAGGGATTATCAACGACCCCTATCCCATACGTTTGGAACTCAAACTTCCCTCTTAATAAGGTCTTTGTCAAAATATCAACATCTCGTTCCTCTGTTGGAATGTATTGCAACAACATTATCCCACTCTACACACAGTCCTGTAGATGGTAATACCAAATATTCGTATGCTTGGATTGATCATGAAAAAAATATTTTCAAATATATTGATGCAACTCTGATTATCAAATTAGATCACAATTGGATCCATCATTTAAGCAAACAATCCGACAAGTATCTTTCACATATAGATCGTCTCACATGCTGGTTGACTAGAAACCATGTATTTTGTTTCTGTCGAGCTCAGTGCCACACATATTTTCTTCCTGATTTACCAAGAAACAGCTACAGACCCAACACTAAAAATTCCACCTGATGTACTAGTTTGGTCTAATGGACTTCTTGCCTAATCTGCATCGGTGAAGCCACATCAGTTCACTCCCTTTATTCATATGTACCATAGTCCAAATTGGGTAATGCCTCTGAGGTACCATAGAACATGCTTAGCTACCCTCCAAAATAACTTGGTTGGCCTAACCATAGATTGGCTCAGATGGTTGACAGCATAACACATATCTAGTTGTGTGTTCACAAGATACACTAGTGAAGACATTAACTGTTAGTAAACATTAGCTTCAACTTCCTCACCTAAATTGGAATCCTCTTTCCTCTAGTTGGTTGGTAGAGGTGTCTCCATGGGGTTGCAACTATCCATGTGGAACCTCAGATGTATATCATTGGAATACTTTCCCTGAGAGACAAACATTTCCCCATCATCTTGCCAGACTTCCAATCCAAGGAAGTAGTGCATGAGAACCATGTCCTTCATTTCAAACTCTCTTGAAATGTCTTCCTTTCAAGCTCTCTTGATCATCAATAGTTAAAATCAAGTCATCAACATATAAGAGAAGAATCAATAATTTACCTTCTACTAAGATATGATAGAGGTTTTCATAATTTCACTTTTTGTGAAGCCCAAACTAGTGAGATCACTATTGATCCTAGTGTACCAACCACGAGGTGCTTGCTTGAGATTGTACAATGCTAGCTTGAGTATGCACACATGAGACTCCTGATCAAAAGTCTTGAAGCCTTTTGGTTTCTCAATGTACACATCGTCCTTAATAACTCCATTGAGGAATCTTGTTTTCAAATCCATTTGGTGGATCTCTCACCCCATCTGTTCTGCTAGAGTAGAATTGATATGATGGATGAGTACCTTGATACATGAGCAAAGGTCTCCTCATAGTCAATCCCATCAACTTGAGAGTACCCCTTGGCCACAAATATGGCCTTGTACTTTTTTATGCTTTAGTATGTTTCATAATTTACCTTAAAGATCCATCTTGAACCCACAATCGATATATCTATTAGTCTTGGGACCACTTCCCAAACATTTTATTTACAATGGATTCTTATTCCTCCACCATTGCATTGACCCATACAAGTTTCTCTACTTCTTCCTCGAAAGAGGATGGATCCGTCTCTACAAGCTGAGTCATTAGATCCATGTAGCCAGTGTATCGATATGTTGACCTTATCTCTTTGCATTGATTTGAAGGAGCAACCACATTCTCCCTCGCATGTTGCACACATCTCTCAACTTCCTTGGTCCTTTTCCTACCTTCTCTAGATGGTTATGCTTGAGTGGGTCTCTCCACTCTCTGCTCCTCAATTTGTGGTTGTTCCACAACTTCCTGAGGCTCCTCCTTTGGAGATAAAATCTCTTCTTCTAGTAGGATCTGAAGCTCCCTCTCAAGAGATCACCACATAGCTTTATCTTTGTCAAGTTTTACACCCCCTTCGAACAAATATCATTACGAGGGATGTCAAGTACACATGGTAGTTGTGGGGAGTTTTTGTGTAGCTCACAAATACCCCCAATTCTACGCCAGCTCTAGCTTCTTGCTTGTTTCTTTGGAGATACGATAGTAAACAAAGGCTCCAAAATCCATAAAGTGCAACACATCTGACTTTCTCCCGAGAAAGCCTCCTCCTGTGTAATAATGCAAAGAATTTGAAGACGACTTTGGTTTTGAAAATAGACTATTGTGTTGCATTACTTGGCCAAGAAATGTAGAGGTAGGCCTTGATCATGCAACGTCACTCTTGCTGATCCCACAATTGTACAATTATTGCTCTCAACCACCCCATTCTATAGTGGGTTGTGCGGTACTGTCAAATCTCATCGAATGCCTTCTTTAGAACATAAAATTTTAAATTCATTTGACATGTACTCACCTCCATTATCACTCTTGAGAGCCTTCACCTTCTTTCCAATTTACTTCTCAACTAATGCCTTGTATTATACGAACTTGGAGAATGTCTCATCCTTCTTCCACATGAAGAAGATCTAACACTTCCGTGAGAATTCATCAATAAAAATGACAAAATATTTGTTCCTGGAAGTGGAGGTTGTTGAGAAAGGTCCATAGACATAATAGTGGATCATTTCAAGGATTGCATATGCTTTATTGTCCTAATCATGGAAGGTGAATTTTGTGTACTTCCTCAAAGTACATCATTTGCATACATATTATTTCTTAGGTGCTCCTTTGGGGATCCTTGTGGTTATCTACTACATTATCTTGAAAGAGCCATGATGAAAATGGCCAAACTTATGAGCTAAATCTCATTGATATAACGACTTTGCACCTTCTCCACCTTTGCGATCAATGCAACACAATCCTCCACATCTAGCTTGTATAGGTTCTTCACACGAACCCAGATCTGCTTCACCTGTCCCATGGCTATGTGTCTTAGGAATGCCTTTCCTTTGCTGAAGATCACTTCATAACCATGATCTTCCAAAACTACAAGAAATATGAGATTTTCTTTAGTCCTCGAATGAACATGACATACTTGAGCCTGAGGGGGGAGCTTGACTCCCTCTGAAAGGCAACTGTACCAATCTTGGTCGCACTATACCTACCATCATCCCCCATCTCAATATGCATCTACAAATATTTCTCCTCCAGGTCACTAGAAAAATATTTATTCCCCGCCATGTAGAACAATGCACCTGAGTCCAAGTGCCATAAGCTCCCTATCACTATAAGGGTAAAGTCAAGCTCGAAATGTGAAGCCAAAGATTCACCCTTTTCTCCTCATGATGCCTTCTTCTCGCCTTCTTATGTGTACACTTTGTGGCATAGTGCTCGAATTCATGACAATGGAAGCATTTCATTTATGAAAATTTTTTATTCTTTCCCCATTAACTAGATTCTAGCTTGGATTGAGATTTATTCCCTTTTCCCTTCTTTTCCTTTCTATATAATGCTAAGTTTCCTTCATCCTCACCCTTGGATGAAGTCCCATTTATGGTATTTTGCGTTATTTCCTCCTGTACCAAATCATACTAGAAACTCTCCCAACTTGGTAGTTTCTCTATCCCATTCATTGAATCTTGATAGATATGCCAACTCTTAGGAAGGGCCAGAAGGGCTAAGGTTACCAAGTATTCTTCAGGGACATTAACACCGCCCCTGCCATGTTTATCACGACACTATATAAAATTGTCGAGATACTACATAATTGTGTCATTCTTCTGCATCTTGATACTTCGAAGTTTATCCTTAAGTGCCAACTTTATGGGCTCACTACTATTCTTAAACAATTTTGTCAGTGCTTTCCAGATCACGAATGAAGTTTGTTTTCCACTAAGATACTAGACAATATGATCATGTACTCCCTCCAAGATGATTCTCCTCACCTTGGTTAGATGTTTCTTCCACTTAACAAGTTTCTGGGCGTCAGATGCTTGTGGTTTTTCAACATTTCTCTTGATGTATTCTAGTAACCCATTGTCATCCAATACTACCTCCATGCGGTCCTTCCATGCAACAAAATTAGAGGTTCCTTCCAAGGCATACTCTAGTCTTAGTCCATTGAAGGAAATTTTCTTAGGTCTAACGAAATCCTGCTACATTTATCTTCAAATTCGAACCTTTGAGAAACAACTTCGAATTTCCTGCTCTAATGTGAATCCAACTTTGATATCATGTAGAAATTATGGTGTGTATTTGCAACTGCTTGTCAAGTTTTAATCAAAATATCAATACAAAAACCTACACCACTTCTCTATAGACATTAGTTCATAATTTAGATAAAAAATATCAGACATGCGAGAAGAAATAACACACATGTAACAAGTATTTTTATTTGGGGATAGTGCTATGCTAAAACCTCAATGTATCTTGCATTAATAAAATGAAATGGATATGTATTACAATTTATTTTCTCAACTGAGCTCACCTACAAGTGTGCAACATATCTCTCTTCTCATTGAAGTCCTCTAACTCTGACTTAGAAAATTTTTACCTTGGGTTAAGCTCCTATTTCCTTTCATTATTCCTTGAGGAATTAGCCCCTATTATTTAGGAAATTCCATCAATTGAATTGTGCAATTCCTTTAGGTAAATATTTTGACTGCATGCAACACTTGTACACTCAAGACTAGTTTATAACTAATTTTACACTACTATGGTGTTATCACATGGATTGACCCTCAGGCTGAAGGAAGGCAATGCCAAGGTAACCACAAACCACACTTAGCCAAATAGCTAGCCCTACTAGGTTGGGAGAGTTCTCTCCTCGTAAGGGTCTCAGCCAAGATGACTGGATCAGGAAAATTATTTTAGGCTAGGTATAGTAGCACAAAGTTTTGATTGGATTTTGAAGGGGTTTTGCTAGATCAGGAGGAGCTGGACAATATAGGGCTAGGGAATTAGGTCAAAATTGTAGGGTGTTCAATGGGGAAAGGTAGGCATAAACTTTAGTACTCTAGGGTTTGATGGGTGAGGTGTTTAATATTGGTGAGAGGTTGGGAAGAGCATGTGATTACCATGGATCCTTCCTAAACTATAAAAAACATAAAATGGTGAAATTTTCCCAAAGCAAAGCAGTGATGTTATGGATTTTGCCTATCAACTTGAAAACATTCACTCAGAAGAAATGAAATGATTAATGAAGTACACAAAACATTTTAAAAATATTATCACAAGAGAAGAAACTGAACTAAACTTCATACCACATGGATTGCAAAGAAATATCTACAATTTTTATTAATCTCCTGCTAAACTGCTACAAAATGATGTACAATCAAGGCATAAGCATCCAGCTGAGTCCAACCCTTTAAAATGAGAAAGAAGAAGAAGATATAGGATTTTTTTCAACCTCCTCCCATCCTCAGGGGTCGAATCCCTAAGAAGAGGAGATAATCTAACCAACTCTCAACAAGAAACTAGAATATAGACATCTTAACAACTTGCCTCTAAAAGTGAAAAAATGATTCATTTGAGCTCAAATTTACTTTTAATCTAATGAATCTACCCTCTACTACTAATTATCCATCATATTTACAAGCCAAGTCATCATTTATCATAGTAAAATATCCTCCATGAGAGAAAATCCATGAACATAGTCAAAACATAGAAACATAGCCATCGTGTGCAAAATTTTCCCTACGTGCAGTGCCACTTTCAAGTCCCTTTTGGAAGCCTTCCCAACATCCAAATTGAGCTAATGATAGCTCTTTGGAAAGGTATTCAAGTATATTTTCCAAAAAACATAGAATTTCTTCATTGGAAGCTCATTTGACCCCTCAAATGTTGATTCTCCCAAGATTGCTTCTGCGTGTCCAAAAAGTGGCAGAAAGGTCATTTTTAGGGTGTTTTTTGTCCTTTTGGTGGACCAGTTCTGCCCAAAAAACTTAGAAAATCCATAGGGTGCATGTACTCATCACTCTGAATCCAAAAACTCAAGCCATTTTTCCATTGGGTGCAACTAGTGAAAGCGGAAAAGCACAGCGCCAGTGGCGGTGCGTGTTGAGCTAGATTTTCCGTGTGTGCAATTTCCAAAATTTGCAAAAAGCACAATATCCTCCAAACTTGACAAAAATTGGTGAGTAGCACCACCATCAAGCATCTTGATGAGACAAGGAAGATTTCAGAAAGCAACCTAAGCCTATCCTCCTCTTTTTTTTTCCCTTTTGAGCCCGCCTTAGCCTAGCTTTCGTCTTTTTGATCCTCATGTTGCAAATTTTGTTTTGGGTCCTGTAATGGTAGGCCATGTGCCTAATCATCTGATTATCCCTATTAGCCTTCTTCAATAGCTTCTCTAGGTGCAAATTGACTCTCTTAAGCCAAATCTCTCTATCATTCTCAATTTCCTTTTGAATACGAGTTAAAGTGACCAGTGCGTCCTTGTAACCTTGTCATTTTATCTTGAGAAGTTCTAGCTCCATGAGGACCTGTGTGTCACTCAACTGCTTGTTCTCTTGTTCCAAATATGTGATGACATCCTTGGCTCTCTCCAAATTTTCCATCAATGCTTGAACTTGAGCCTCCTTTTCCTATATGATGATGTGCTTTATTGTTTCTTCATCCTGAGCCTCTAAGTTAATTATTTCCATGCCATGATGAGTATAGTGCTACCCCAACTCATCATGCTCTATCAAATCAAAGTCTCTCTCTTTATTCTCATCATGAAAACTTTCCTCCAACATCTTTTCCATCTCTTTGTGCAACTGCTACACCTATACCTGTTGTTTTGATGAAGAAGGCAAAGCTCCTTCCACATCCTGTGGAGCAAGTATTTGCATATGGGTTGATGAAGAAGGAAAGGTCCCTTCCACATCTCGTGGAGCAAGCACTTGCCTATCAACGAAAAACAATATTATTGTGCCCCTCTGATATGTCATGTAAGTCCTGGGCACCTCATTAGCTCTAGTCTCTGTGACCTCCTCATCTGTTTTCACCTGAGCACTGTTAGAAGCCCCCCTAATTCTTGAGATACTGGTGGAGGAATTTGAGGACCCCTGAAGATGTCATGAGAAATAAATGTCTCCCAAGAGATGTTGAAGAGGCTAAGATGATGAAGCATAATCATCTTGATCAGGGAATAATGATATAGACTGCTCATCTGTTAAGGGTATGGATTTTTCTGCACAAAATTGGCCATCTTCTCAATATTCCTAAACAAGAAATAAGGGAGGTTTAACATCCTCATCTCGGTAAAATGCATGAGAAGCCTGATGTGATAGGTGTATAGACTAGAAAATCTGCCCTCACAAGTGAAATATTTCATGATGATTTTCATCATGGGGGGCATACTTGTCCTCAAGGAATCTAAAAGCAAAAAGTCTTTTCGCCTCATTCCTGTACCTGGGTTTGATGTAAGGCTCATAATAGTGTTCATCCAGGTCCTGTGCCTTGTACCACTTCTCCCCTACATTCAGAATCTTGGTTTCATTTGCAATAATGGAAGGTGAAACTATAAATGTCACTCGAGCAAGAGTCACCTTATTGTCCTAAATATGGGCTACAAAAAGTCTGGTGACCTTAGGGTAGTGTTGAACTCTCTCTACCTGATCACAAAACTCATAGCACCCTTGATGTCTGAAACAAGTGACAGCCAATTGAGAGGCTTGAAATTCTCTAAGGTTTTATGGCTCTTCCATAATAATTCTACCTCCCTTGTGTGGTTTTCTCTGATGTTGAGGTCTATCTGTCGAACTGTCACTGCCTGTGTTTTCCTCCTCCTCATAGTCTTTGTCTTCTCGGTACATGTTTGCAAAGTTTGAGACTGTGAACTCCTAGAAAAGGGATGAAGGGAATGAGTAATAGTGATTTAGGAGTGAGGGAATGGGAGATGACCTTGTGAGGTATTTTGGTAGGGTAGAAATGAAGGGAAGGGTATGAATTATGAAAGTGAGGAAGAGGGGTTTGGGCCCTTTTTGAAATATAACTTGTGGGATAAAGGATGAGGGGTTATAGATGTTATGGAGTGATATATGGAAGGGGTTTAGGGTTTAGTGATAAGTGGTGGGAAAAATAGAGGGGATTAGGGTTTCTAGAATGTCATGGAGGGAGAAACTAGGGTTTCATATTTGGCATGGTAAATTCCTTCAAACCCTGCAAATGTAACTTTAATGATGAGGTAGAGGGAGTGCACTTACTTGTTTGAGAGATGAGAGGGTTGTTTGGAAGTTTTTATGAAGTTTGGAGGCTTTATGGTCTTTCTTCTCAATGCGCAGTGACAACCACAAACGCACGACACCACCTCTCAACACACAACGTAGTATAATTTTGCACTGTTGAAACCTCCAGGTGTGCAACACCACCTCCTAAACGCACATCGCCACTTCAAGATGACTTTTGACTACCTTCCCAATGTCCAAATTGGGCATGGGATAGCTCGTTGGAAATATTGTCCTATCTACTTTCCAGAAAATTTTGAATTTTTTAATTTGGAGCCATCTGTCATGTCAAAAGTTCAATCTCCCAAGACTGGTCAAAATGTGTAGAATGAGGCTGCCAAAATGCAGAGTGTTGCTTTAGTTAACTTTGGGAGGTCTTCCTCAACTCCAAATTGAGCTCATGATAGCTCATTGGAAATTGATGTTTGTCTAGTTATCATTGGACTCATCAAGCAAGTATTTTGGAGATTCCATCTAGGAGAAACATTTATTTTCCCAAGGTCACTCCAGAAGTGTAGCAACTCTCTTGTGGCAAATCATTGTTTGGACATTTCTCCCAAACCATGAGACCCGTGTAAAAATGGAAGGAGGTTTTTCTTCTTGGGTCTATGATGGACACAAACCTCTCTCACATTTATCAAATACATTTTTTCTTGCTCAGAAACATCATTTCAATAAAACCCATCTCGATGCGTGGAATAGAGGATTCGTAGAAATGAAGGGAAATGAAGGGGATGAGGGGCTTCTAAATTCTTGAGAAAATTTTGGAAAGTAGGGAGGGTTGTTAGGAAATAGGGGAAAGTTGAATTTCAAGGATTGAGTGAGGGGAAGGGGTCCAAAAGGGAAAAACACAAGCCTATCCTAGAAAAGTGTCAAATTGTAGCAATATGCTAGGGTTTGTGGGAAAATGATGAATTTGAGGGATATCAGTGATGGGAAGTGTTTAAGAAGGTATATTAAGGATAGGGGTGTATGAGCATCAACATAGAAGTTTTGTTGATGATTTGACTATCCAAGAGAAATCACCTTCAAAACCCTAAGAGAGGGAAATGAGCCTTACTTAAGCACCACTAAACCACAAACAAGGTGTAATTGCCCCATTGGAACTTGAAATAATGATGACAAATCTTTGAATGATGGTACACTCAGCTGAATGGTGACATGGACCAATACTTGGAAAACTTTGAAAGGAGTGAAAACAATCCTAGAGCTAATACCTAGTGACCAAATTCTACTTGAAGACTCATTGAAATGACAAAATTTGACTTTGACACCCTAAGACCACTTTGTAAGAGCATGTTTGATCACTGGTGGTAGTATGCAAAGATTGACACTAACACATGGAATATCCACCTCAGTTGGGTAACTCAAATTCTCTTGATGCACTAGATATTTTGGGTTGATTGATTAGTTAACTAGATGATCACAGAGTTTGAGTGAAGTCCCACCACTTAATTGACCTTCCACGAGTTCCTCCAAAAGTTTGAACTAGTTTAATTGAAAACAACCTGAGATAATTGTTCGGGAATAATGTCCACTCAGATGCTGCTATTCCCACTAAGACAGGTAGCTATCTTAGAAACAAACAAGTAAAGTCTACTTTCGTTTTCCTTTATGAAAATAGATAAGAGTGGAACCAAGGAGACCAACCTTAGTCTTGCGCTTGATTTCCTTGTTTGATTCCTCTCTTTCTTGATAGAACTTCGCCGCTTCTTCTTCGTCTACCCAGCTTCAAAGAGCACATGTGGAATCACAACAACATACTACTATCGAAGAACAAATATCTATATTCATAAATAACACAGGACTAGATGTCTGTTAACCATACAAATGCATATATAAGTAAACATACAAGAATATGGAGGAAAACTTGAATAGCTTTATTAAGATGAAAAGCAGCAAGAGGATTACAACCATATGTTCTGACCCAGCATCATCCTCCAGATAGAAAGCCCTTCTTCACCTCAAGTAAAGC
>APFE031662609.1:705-47407 GCA_000404065.3 Pinus taeda | reverse complement strand
CCTACAGAGGAGCCATTCAGTATGCATCGCACCCTATACACTGGGAAGGTCATATGCATCGCACTCTTTGCACTGGGGTTTTAGTATGTTCCAGTTTTGACCATTTATGAGCAGTTTTTAGTGGAGAACTTCTGGGAGATGATGTAATCAGCTGACCTTGTTCCTTTAGGCAGTGAAGCAACACTTTTAGGGACTTAGGAGCCCTTAGTTTATGGACATTTATGATTGGGGTTGAAGCGCCCATAAATGTCTATAACAATAACTGACCTTGATTGCTGCAGATTAGCAATCACACATGCAGAACTGAAATCTAACTCCTCCAACTTGAATTTACTGAGTAAAATAGGTGACACAAGCCATGTCACACAAGTTAACATCATCTAATGCGGAAATGTGTTTTTTCTCAATTTAATCAAGGAAAAATCAAATTGAGAATTTTTTGCTGCATTTTTCAATATATATCTCTCAAACATGTCCACACTATGAGTCTTTTGGTCTATTAGGAGGAAGGAATTGACATACTTAAAGTTAAATGTAACATGTTTTAAAATCAAGATATGAACCTTTGAAAGGAATTCATGTCAATATTGTAAGAAAAATTACTCAATTCCAAAGAGTTGTTGCTCCATGAGTCTTTCCTAGGACTCGCTAGACAAATGTGTGACAAAACGTGAAATTAGACTCATTCATAACACAAGAAAACAATAATAGAAATTGCGAAAGAAGGAGGATGGGTCATAAATTTTAACTAAAGAGGTCGTTAGTTGATGCAACCAACTTGAGGGAATACACCAGAAATATCTTCACTTATACCTCCCAAATTCCAAAGACCTTAGCACAAAGAACCAAAGAGTTGACAAACATATTTCCTACAATATTTGTTAGCATGATAACAATTAAGAACTAATGAACAACACATGATAACTAAAGGAAATCAATATAATGGGAACAAAATTGAATTTCGTTACAAGAACAAAATGATACAATGATATACCATCCAAATATGATTTCTCCTCTCCAACCTGTAATCATGGTCTACTCATTTAATAAAGGTAGTCTCAAGGAAACAATATGAGATATATTTTGCACTATTTTTTACTCTCTCAAACTCTTGACATGATCAGTTTATATAGGCCTTTCCCCCTCTTTAGTAGAATGTATCTTGACAACTATGGGCTTGAGAATTTAGGAAACTTCTACAATAATTTTCCCCTATCCAACTCATGGACAAATGAGTTGAGTTGATCTTCTTAGAAATCACAAAATATAGAAGGCTCAATAGTGTTTCAGGTTATAAATGGAAAAACTATGTCCAACAAATTTGGTTATACATTATGAATTGTATTAATGTCATTGAATGTAATTGTCAAATTAGTAAGACTATTGTGAAAGAGGTAAAATCAAGAGGATAAGTTGTGCATCAAGGTAAATAAGATAAGGGTTCCTAGAACTAACTCAATGTGCGTAAAATAGGCTATAATAGATGCCCCCTAGTGCATGAGATAAAAAGAGAAATTGTTGGTCAAAGTGAATTATAAAAACATAGAGCTTAAAATGGGAAGAAGGAGCCAAGACTTCAAAGCTAAATCAAAGTAACTCGAATGTTGAAGTTTCAACCATATTGATATCATCCACAAGTCACGCATACCTATGCTCGACCATAAAGAGAAACTGAACATGGTTTCCAACTATACACTATACATCCATTGCATGAATTCCTAGGATATGGACACGAGGAATACATAGTGGATCCATGTGACAAACCAGAAGATCATAGCAACCAAAAAATACAATGTGGATCTATGTCAGAATATACATTAGTAGGAATATGGACTCATAGAAGAGAGGTTCCCCAAAGTAGTCCTCAAATTACATAAAATGATACATAAATCTAATGAAACTTGGAAAGGGTTACATATAAGAGTGAAGTGTCCCTAAACCAAGGTATTCCACACAACCTAGATAATATGAATTTATAATGTGTGAATAGATGAGTTGATGTCAAGCATGATAGAAACCACCTGATTACTGATCATTGAGGTATACCATTAATAGATGCAAGGGGAAACACTAATGAAGAAAATGGACCCCAAGGTATCTAGCACAAGTGTGAATAAATGAGCCAACATTAAACACTCATAGACTTGATCGATCAAGTGTTAATGAGGTAAACCCATTGTCAATTGTGAGGAAGCCTGCCACTGAGGTATGAAAGCTCCAAGGTACTACTGGTTCCTAGATCAAGCTCCTAGATAATGATATAAAGTTGACAGGAGAAGATCCATCAAAGGGGGGCCTTAATATATCCCCCATCAATCAACATGGAACATGTTATGAACCCAAATTAAAATTTCATGTAATAAAAGTTAATAAAGGGAAAATAAGACCACAGTTAAGGGACATGTATTCCAAGATGAATGTTGGGAAAATATATCATAGTAGGCATCACTAGATGTCTTTATGGCTAACAGAAATTGGAAAAGGCAATGACTAAGGCATTAAAAAGGAAAAAATGATTTTTTGGTACACTTATTTATGAAAATAAAGGAAAATAAGAGAAAGGGAAAGTAAAAGGTCGTAGGTTGCATGTGAGGAGGAAATTTAAGGAAAATAATTGAAATTGAAGAAAATAGAGGCCTCATTAATAAAAAGGCTTCCAAGGATTAGTTTGTTACCTTTTGTGAGTTCATTTTTGGAGATATCTCATTATTCTCTCTCACACACACTCTTGGGCACTTAGAGTTTTCTTAGAGCACTCTAGCTTTGGAGCAAGGAAGGAAAACACAAGCAAAGGAAAGGAAGGAAAGCAAGAATAAAGTAAGGAAGAGAAAGATCAACCAGCTTTAGCAGGAACACCTGCAAGTAGCATATTGCATGTGTGATTTACTAGCTCATTTTGACATGCATGGCTTTGCATATTGGTGTATGGTTTTCTTGTTGTCATTGGCATGGTTTTTTTGGGTTATGATAGTGGTTTTTAGCCCAACCTTTCCTTTTTCCACATAGCCATGGTGTGATGGGATTGTTTTCTCAGTTTTGAGTTTGGGAATTGTTGGATGGTTTCAGAATATGAGGCAGAGGTAGTCTTAGGAGAATCCCAAAGACCTAGGAATCCCTTGACTTGTTTTGGCGGGATCTATGGTAAATATTGAGGGTGGAGTCTCAGTTTAGGGTGAAATGATCCAGTGTGGATTGTGGTAAAGCTTGAGAGATAAGGATATGAAAAATTCCTCAAGGATAGTGATGGATTTCAAAGACATTCCTAGCTCAATTTTGTTTTTGCGATCTCGATGAGAGTTTTGGTGAGATCACAGTTTGGTGAGGGTGGAGGTGTTTTAACCTCTGGATTCACTTGGTTGGTTTTGGATGGGTTTAACCATGAGATCCCACATTCATGCTTGGAATATGGATTGGGGGTGACTGGCTGAATGAAATATTTGGTTCAATCATGTCTACTGCCCGGTGGTACGTTGTTATGAAACTAGCTCACGAAAAGATAGAAAATATAGATGAATGCCTTAGAATTTAGCCTCTTCTAGGGGGAAGCCCCCTTTACATTACACAAATGAATAATTCTTCAATGATACAAATGGAAATACCTCCTTTCTATATATAGGAGTCTAAGGGGTCATAATATAATCAAAGCCGACATAACAATAATAATGTACGGGCACAATAAAAACAATAGTGGGCTTCTATGGGGCACAATAATAACAATATGGGGACTACATGGGTACATCAATATAATAAGGGGGTTGTAGTAATACAAATAAGGGGTTACACTAGTAGTATAGGGGCCTAACATGCCCCTCTCCTTCAAAAGGAGTTTTCCTCAATGCTTTAGTGGTTCTTGATGCTTCTGTATAAAATTCTTGTCCTCCCATGTGGAATCTTCAGCGGGTAAGTTCTTCCACTTGATTAGATTCTCCGAAATTGATCGATATTGTATCTATCTGGTTCTTGTTTCTGTGATTGCTCCAGGCTCCAATATGATTTTTCCTTCCTTTTCAAGTTCTTGCAATATTGTTTGAATTGGGATATTTTGCAACTTAATGATATTTCCTTCCTCCTCAAGTTCTAGAAATATTGTTTGAATTGGGATATTCTGCAACTTTTGAATGAGTGGCCACACTTCTTTGTCCTTCTTCCATTTATCCCTTTCTTTGTTTATCCAATCTAGTTGGATAATAGAAATGGCACAGAACAATGCTTCCACATCCTCATCCTTTCTTGAGAGTGCATCTGCAACAAAAAATTTATTCCCTTTTCTGTAGATGTTGTCAAAGTCATAACCCAACATATTTGTGACCCATTTTTTCTATTCTTCTAAAGATAATATTTGTTCTAAAAAGTATTTAATACTATCATGATCCATTTTTACCTTGAAGTGTCTTCCCATTGGGTAAGGTTGCCATTTCATAAGTGCATGTAGTATTGCCAATATTTTCTTCTCATAAATAGCTTGATTGAGATGTCGCTATAAAAATACCCAATCACCTACATCAAAACTTTTTTCATTGTGATGTTAATCTACTTGTTGTTTCATTCGATTCTACACTAAAGTGGCGTTATCCTTTAAAAGTTGGAGAACTTGTTGTTGATGCTTGATGTGATCTTTCACTGCTTGAACCTTTTTCTTCTTGATATGTCCTTCTATCTCTAGAGTTTGAGGAGTGGTAATTTCTTCCAATCCTTCACAAGGTACGGTCGGATTCATTTCTTGATGCTTGATGTGATCTTTCACTTCCTTAACATTTTTCTTCTTGATATGTCCTTCTATTTTGATAGTTTGAGGAGTGGTAATTTCAACCAATGAATTAAAAGATATGGTTAGATTCATTTCTTCTTTCTCGATGTGATCTTTCACTTCTTGCACCTTTTTCTTCTTGATATGCCCTTCTATCTTGAGAGTTTGAGGAGTGGTAATTCTTGCCAATGCTTTACAAGATATGGTCTGATTCATTTATTCTTTCTCTGGGGTGGGGTCTTGGCGTATATCCTCTTCTTCTGATGCTTCTTGATCCTTTTCTTCTTCCTCTTCATATTCTATGTAAAATAATTTCTTCTCAGCACACTTATGACCTTTAGTGCATTTGCTATCACAATTGTAACAAAGCCCTTTTTGTCTTTTTTCTTCCAATTGTTGTGGTGTAACCCTTGTAGGTTGTGTGGAAGGCTAGGAGAAGAAAGACTTCCATAATTATAGTCGTGAGTGGTGGGATTCCTTGTTTCCATAATTTCACTTTCAATTTTTCTTTCCCACCTAAATGCCTTCTCCAATGAATGAGGTTCCCAAAGATGAACCTCATGTTGAATGTTATCCTTTAAAGTACCTATGAAGACATCAAACCTTTGCTTCTCTGGAATATCATTTACCCTTCTATTCAATTTTTGAAAGTCCTCAATGTGTTATGCCATTGAACACTTTTGTTTGAGATTTATCAATTGTCTAAAGAAGGTCTTTCTCTTTGTATCCTCATAATGTGCTATCATTTCCTTCATGAAAATTGACCACATAATAAGTTTTTTACGAGAACAAAGACCTTTATACCATAAAAATTGATCCAGTTCTAAATATGAAGATGCAATACACACCGTTTGTAACAGTGGTATACTATGTAGATCAAAATATTGCTCCATCTATAGTATTCAATTTACTAGATCCTTTCCATCAAACTTCTCATATTGCCTTTTCTTGATTTCAGGAGCTCGATCTTGAAATGATTGTAACTATGTGCTTTCAGATCCCAAAGTTCTAAAATTATCTCCTGTAGTAGCCCTCTGAGTCCTCTTTTTGACCTTGCATGTCTGATCAGAATTTTATTCTCCACGAAAGAGTTATGCCCAATCTCCTAAGATACTTGATTATATAATGTTTTAGTAAAGAGAACTTGTACGAAGTGCCATGTGTCACTGTTTTGACCTTCAGATCTGAACACTATACATAGGAAACTACAGTTCATCCTCTTTTTGCAACTTCTTATGAAATTTCAATCTGATACTCAAAACAAAAGTTATGATGATTTTTCCCAGTCACCTATTTGGCATGTAATTCGGGAGGTTGCAAAAGGGCCAACTTCCTCAGATCATATCTCTACAAATATAGTGTGAAAATCTCTAAAATTCAGATTCGAGGGTCAAAATGATTTCAACCCAAATGGGTATTTTTTTAGTGTCTGAAACATCACAGAAAGAAAGTTATAGCGCATATTCCACGATGATCTGTTTGGAGTAGCGAAAACCTAGAATCCAAAGCTCTGATACCAAATGTTATGAAACCAACTCACAAAAAGATAGAAAATATAAATGAACACCTTAGAATTCAACCTCTTCAAGGGGGCAACCTCCTTTACATTACACAAATGAAGAATTCTTCGATGATACAAATGACAATACCTTCTTTCTATATATAGAAGTCTATGGGGTCATAATATAATCAAAGCCGACATAACAATAATAATGTAAGGGCACAATAAAAATAATAGTGGGCTTCTATGGGGCATAATATTAACAATATGAGGACTACATGGGTACAACAATATAATAAGGGGGTTGTACTAATAAAAATAAGGGGCTACACTAGTAGTGTAGGGGCCTAACATACGTGGAAGTCTCAAACCTGGTCAACTTTGCCTATGATTAATAAAAGCTAAGTTCTCTTACTTTTAACAATGTAAACTTTGAATTAAGAACTGATACGATTACCCATTTCGTAGAGGCAAAAAAAAAGTGACCTGATTTTGAAAAGTGGTGATGCAAAATACACATAATTTTTTTAGCATAGTTTTTGACACTTTAATTTTTTTATGTACATTAGTTTATAGAATGCTAGCGATTTGCATGCTGATTTTAAAAAGTATTGATTCTGCAATGAGGCCCTTTTTTTAAAAGACCTATTTTTTGACTTTAAATTTTCTAATGTATTAAATGTGAATAATTATTTTCTAAATTTAACCATTTTTGAAGTGATCTTCTTCTTCATATTTTTATTTTTTATTTTGTAGTGAGGGTTATATTTTGTTCATAGTTAAAAGAAGAAGGTTGATAATTTTAAAGTTTTGATATTCTACATATTTATATATCGTTAATTATTTTCCAATTCTATCAAATATTTTCTATATATATATATATATATTATATATATATTATATAATATATATAATATATATTTTAACCAATTTACATTAAAAAAAACCATTTTAACATAAATATAACTAAAAATTAACACATTTTGAAATGTTTGCTAGAAATGACATGTCAAAATCATAAATTTTATAGGAAAAAAAAAAAAAAATGATAAATAATATAATATAATATATATATATATATATATAATATATATATAATTATGAATTTTCATGTCAAAAAATAATAATAATCATTGTTTTCTCATAAAATAATGATTCATATAAAAATTAAAGTGAAAATCACATAATACAAACACTGAACACATAACAACATTAATTGAATGCTTATTCTTCTTATAAAATGTCAAAGTAAAAAACATTACAAGTATAACTAATTAATAGTTACAAAAAATGAGCTTGATTTCCAAGCATAACTTAATTTTAATCAACAATATCAAGTAATCCAAACTCTTCATCCTCTAGAGTTTCATCATTGTCTTCTCCCACAATATTTTCTACTTCATTTTGCTCGTTTTCCTCTTCTAATGGATCTATGATGTTTGTGAATCTCCTAATGTATGCATTTCCAATTATTCCATGTAATTGTGGTTGAGGTTCATTTTCCTCTTTTTCAACACATGTTTCACTAAATCCCCTTTATTCAACCCAATTTCTTGCATTTCATCTGGAAGAAATTGAAGAGCATTAATTCTTTGCCAAATAAATTTGCACTGTACTGGATCTTTTTCAATTGCAATGCAATTTATTCGTTTTTGTAGGCAGCATGCTAGTGTTGTATCTAACTATCAAGCAAAAAATAAATAGTGAAGTAAATTAGTATAATGACATATAAATTAAGAAAAAATATATTGAAATTCAATTCTATATAATAAAACTTACCTGAGCCAGAAAATAAATCTAGAACCCAATCTCCTTCATTTGAACATATCTCTATAAGATAGTTAATCAATTACTATGGTTTTTGATAAATGCTAACTATCTCTCATTTTTCTTCTTTGTCTTCATATGTTAGTTTTTTCACAACAACATCATAAACCAATACTTGGCTATGACTCTTTCCATTTACGTGATTAAAAATCATAGACATATAACTATCATATTTTTCCCAACTATCAGTATGGATGAACTCACAATCATTTATAAATGGTTGATATTCATGGTTAAGGAGATTTGCCTTTTTCCTGTAATATGAAATAGTAAAAGTTCAATTAACTTGTACATAAATGAATTTTTTAACATTAATCAAACATACATTTTCAACGTGTTACCGTGTAAGCTGCATTCTTGAGTTTATTTTCCCCTTAAAGCTTGACAATAACATTGCCAATTGTGTGTCTAAATGAAATGTCACAAATATCCATAACGATGATGATGTGACTTCTACAAATACCGCAACCACTTTAATAAGATCTTGATTCATATAAGGGTCACTATCATAGTTAATGTTTAGGATATTGAAACCATGGGGAATAATCTGCTTTAGGTATGAGTTTAGCAATGTCTTCATAGTCACTTTGTATTACTTGATATTGTATGGTGTCAAGCCCATTCCAAATGAAATGAGTAAGAGTTGGATCAAGTTCAACATTCTTAAGACACTGCTTCTTCAGTCTTTCGATCTTAATTTTTTCAATAAAGGTTCTAAATCTATCTGGTGCTACACTTGCATCCTTCTCATCTTTAATAAAATAAAAAAATATATGTATAAGTTATAAAATAAAAATAGTATATAGATGAATACAAATGAACGTATAAATCAACATACCTTTTTAAATGCAAGATAAAAATATTTTAGTGTTGATGTAGAACTTGAATCTGGATAGTGGTGTACAACATCATCCCAACATCTTTATTCAACAATTTAACCATTTGTTCTTGTATTTTCATGTAAACTTGTGACTAATAGAAAAAGTAAAAAAATTAATATAATTATATGTAATAAAATAATAACAAGAAAAATATGTTATATTAAAAAGAAAGTTATAATCGAGAAATAAGTAAAAATAATTCAACAAACTTACTTTTAAAATTCTTGAGACATTTCCTCTAGTGATAATTCCCTTGACCTCGCATGACATAATATTTCTTTGACAAGTTTTTCATCCTTCACTCCTTGCATTTCTCTCCAAGGCATGATAGTCATGTCTTTTGGAAGCTGCTTCATTTCAGAACCTGATTTACTATTGCTACATATAAATGGTTTAGACCTTCCGACCTTCTAGTTTTTAATGCCAATGTTCTCCCACATTCTAAAAATCTCATTAATCAATTCCCATATCTCTCCAGTTCTAAATGGCAACTGGAAAATGTTATCAATACCTTTGAATATATGAGTATT
This sequence comes from Pinus taeda, assembly GCA_000404065.3. NCBI lineage: Eukaryota > Viridiplantae > Streptophyta > Pinopsida > Pinales > Pinaceae > Pinus > Pinus taeda. Next base: position 37,921 of record APFE031662609.1, on the reverse strand, counting down.
TACTATTCTGCCTTCTTAATTGATTTTCTCCTCAATTTGATAGCTAATTTCCATACAACCTTCCTTTCGAAAATCTATAGGAACATTTATCTTATCCCCACCACATTTTTCTTCAAATTCATTATGAATAAATCTGACCTTTTGGATGAAAGTCATAGACATCCTATATTCATTATCTGAATTATGATCCCATGCCAATAAATTTTCTTCTGTATCCCAACATAAATGATACATTTCATTGTTTCAAAATGTGGGTTATTGGGATATTCCTCCATCAATTGCCTTTGAGCTTCTACAAAATGGTCCCCCCCCAAGCACATAACAATTGTATTCAAACATTTTGACTTATCAAATGCTTCTTTGTTGGGAACATTATCTGGATCAACAAGAAGCACATAATTAACCACATGAGCATATGGATTGTACCTCATCAATGTCTTCAAGTTGTGAACATGTAGGTGGTGTAGCTTTCTGATTTGATATTTACATTATCCTTCACTTTCCTCATATATTTTTCTCACATTAAGATGAAATGTACGACCACCCTCAATTAATTTTCTCATTGTCAAGTTATGTTGAATAGATTTTTGTTTTGTTTTAATAATATCATCATCTAAATCATCTCCTAGTGTAATGATTTCCCTACTTTATTTTGAAGTTTCACTAGGGTCTTCACTATTGGTAATGACTACTTGATAATGTTCAACTTTACTTTTATTCCTCCTAACATTCTCATCATTAATTAGAATAGAGACATTCCTGGGCATTGTTACTTTTTGTCTTTTATGTCTCTTCTCGTTTCTAACATTAGTTCGAATGTCAATCCTTATAATGAGACATATTCTTAAATGTCAGTTTCAACTTCCCCATCTTCAAAGTAGCTTGTCTACTTTGCTAGATTTATCCACTAGAGGCATTTTTTTTTTTTATTATTATTTTTTATTTTTTTTTCTGATCCCTTGGATGTACTTTTGTATCATCATAAATTAATAATTTTTGTTTATTTGCCATATCTTCTTCTAAATCTGAGTAGAACTGCTGACAACATTCATAATATGTTTCTCCATGAAATGAATGCCTCACAACACAATTGAAAGACTTCAAACAAAATTCTATCAAACAAAATATCATATGTCAATAAAAAGTAAGTTATAAAAATATAATGAAATAATTACAATAACGCAAAACACAAATATAAAAAAAAATACTTACGATATCTTGTGCAATCTCATTTGTGATTTGTTTAGACAAATTTGTAGATACCTCTCTCATATCACACAATGAATATGATAACTGATATTTAATATTATCATGTGACTTGGGCAGTTTTGCAAGTATATAAACAACTTTAGTGTCCGGTACCAAGCACATGTCTATGACCTTTCGCAACACCTCATAAATTCCACTATCGTTAGAGATATCAACACACACACACACACACACACACACACACACACATATATATATATATATTTGCACATCTTTGCCTTATCTTTCTTTCACATACCATACATTTTTTCGAAGTCTCACTTCTTTTGATTTCTTCCAATATGAAATCATATTCTTATCATTTCAGGCACTTGATATATTTGCATCTATTAGCTCAGGTTTGGTTCATTCAACAATGCCTTTTGAGGATCCACCTTTAATTTTAGTAGTATTTGGTCCAAAAAGATTCACATAAATCTTATTTGATGTCATTTTTATAAAAAAAAAATACACATATATATAAATCAGTAAATTACAAAAAAATAATAGCTTAAATTAACAAAAAAAATGATAAATGATAAATAATTTTGTAAAACATAACCATTTTTTTTTAAATAAGAAATTAAAAATATGCAGCCCCCTGTCACCCCACCCTAGTGGCCCCAACCATGCAACCCCCTCTCTCCCTACCTCGACAGCCCAATATTTGGCTGGGGTGGCAGGCCAACTCTGGGAATCGGCTTGCCACCCGGTCGACCATTGGGCCACCGGGGTGGGGTGGGGAGGCTAGCGCTTGGCCCCCCACTCCACCTCGGTGGCCCAACGGCTAGCTCGGGTGGCGGGATTTTGGGCTGTCGGGGTGGGGCAGGGGGCTAGGCACTAGCCCCCCCACCCCTCCCCCATAGGCCCGTTGGACCGCCAATGAGCACGTTCGGGCCCACCACACCCACTGTGGACGTAGTGGGTAAATCTGTCTCATCTAAAATTTTAATTTCTAAAACAAATTTAAATTTCATTAAACCTACTGAATTTTAAAACTTGCACACAACAAAAGAGAAACTAACCTTTCAAATACGATAACCTTCCGTTGAATATGTTGTTGATAACAATGTTGCTGCTCCACAAATTCACTCCAAGTCTTTTAACAAACTTCAAGAAACCTTAATGTGATGCAAGGAATAATGATAATGAAATTTATGTTATAGCAGAAATTATAGAATCATTTTACTTCACGGTTAATGTGGGACTAATTTGTTTTTATAAAAACTTTAACATGTAAATTTTGTTATGGCAATATAGGGAACTATGATAAAATGAACATTACCGAATTGTTTTACCGCATGGTGAATGTGGAATTAATTTTTTTTTTATAAAGCCTTTAACATATAATTCTTGTTATGGAGATATAGTAAATTATGATAAAGCCAATATTACGGAATTTTTTTACAACATGGTGAATGTGGGATTAACTTGTTTTAAAAGATATAATAAAAAATTAAAAAAACATTCATTTGTCTTGTAAGTATTATATAGTTTAAGTAAAAAATAAATTTAGGTAAAAGATTTAGTTTACAATTTTTATTTAAAGATCTAGTTTAAAGGATTGATTTCATAAGAAATTTATAGTTAAATTTTCTCAATAAATTGTAGAAGCAAATTATGGAGGAAAATGCATGAAACAAAATTTTTGGAGGGAAAAATTTCGGCGAAAATTTTTGTAGGGAAACTTTAGAGGGAATGTTTCATTCTTTAAGCTATATATTACCATTAGGAGAGAGTGAATTTATATCATTCAACCTCTTCTGTTTAAAAGGCATGGATTCTTCTGATAGTGAAGTTTGACTTTGTGAAGCATCAACATCTTCGTCGTGTAACTCTATTCACATTGATAGATATAACGAAAATTATTCCACTGAATAGAGATTCAGATATTCCACTTAGTCCAAATCCTAAGGACTATGAGATCAACACTGATGAAAGACAGGATGAATAATTTCAAATGAATAGAGAGTCACAGTTTCCACTTAGTCCTAATTCCATGGACTATGAGAGCAACAGTGATGAAGAGCATGATGAAGATTTTCAAATAAATAAAGAGTCACGATTTCCACTTAGTCCTAATAATATCATCTATGAGAGCAATAGTGATGAATATAATGATGAAGAATTTCAAATGGATAGAGTGTCATGGTGTCCACTTAGTCCTAATCCTATGGACTATGTGAGCAGCATTGATGAGGAGCATGATGAAGAACTTCAAATGAATAGAGTTTCATGAATAGAGTGTGACAATGTCCACTTAGTCGTAATCCTATGGACTATGAGAGTAGCAGTGATGAAGAACATGATGAAGAATTTCAAATGAATAGAGTGTCACGGTGTCCACTTAGCCCTAATCCTATGGACTATGAGAGTAGCAGTGATGAAGAACATGACGAATCATTTCAAATGAATAGAGTGTCACTGTCTCCACTTAGTCCTAATCCTATGGACTATGAGAGCAACAATGATGAAGAGAATGATGAATATTTTGAAATAAATAAAGCGTCGTAGTCTCCACTCAGTTCTAATCCCATGGGCTATGAGAGCAACAGTGATGAAGAATAGGATGACGAATTTCTAATAAATTTAGAGTTACATTTTCCAGCTAGTCCTAATCCTAAGAACTATGAGAGCAGTAGTGACGAAGAATAGGATGAAGCACTTAGTCCTAATCCTAAGGAAAATGAGAGAAACAGTGACAAAGGGCAGGATGAAGAATTTTTAGTAAGTAAAGAGTCACATTTTTTACGTAGTCCTAATCTTATGGACAATGAGAGCAGCATTGACAATGCACATGATGAAGAATATCCAATAAACATTGAGTAAAATTTTCCATTTAGTCTTAATTCCAAGGACTATGAGAGTAGCACTAAAGAAGGGCAAGATGAAGAATATCCTCCAAGTCAATATTTCAAAAGCATAGATGATCATAGTGAGGATAACATTCCTCATAATGATGAAGAAAATGCTTATATAAATGATGATCCAATGATGGATATGTTGCTAGGAAATATTGTATCGAGGAGTAGGAGCAGACCTTTTCGTATCAATCCAAGATGTTCTAGCTATACAAGGGGTAGAGAAGAATATATGATGAGAAGAAGTTATATCAGCGCACTCATTTCAAGTGAATGTTGTCAAAAAGAAGCTTGAAACATATGGATTTCAAGTTTTCATTAGAGAAAAGGAAGAGATATTTGTCAATGAATAAAAGCATGCAAAATTCATATTTAGTGGGGTGCATTCAATCTACATTGTCAGGTTATGATTATAATATTAGGTCTTTATTTATCTGTAGAAAGGTTTTCAAAATGCTTCATTCAACAGGTAATTTTCATCTGTCAAGAATCTAAGAAAATTTGGAAAAGGATCCCACATTTTATTCAGAAGTATGTCATAAACGACGGTTTGGGCCATTATCAAATACTGCAATGTCATAGATGAAAGATTTGTTTTCAAATCATGGAGAGTGTATGCCAAATAGAGAGACAATACATATTCCAAATAATTTTTGAGGATGAGAAATCTACAAATTATACAAAGAATATGCAGAAGGTGCTGAGGGACATGGTCGATGTATTACATATCAATATTTTGTGATGATATGAAAGAAAGAATTCAACAATGTCCATATTCCTAAGAAGACAAGGATGAGATTTGCAGTACATGTGCTTCTATTAAATAAAAGGGGACAAATGTGAAGGGTCAGAAAGAGGTAAGCATTCATAACTTTAACTTTTAAAATTGTATAGTCATCAACTATGAAAACGCATTTCTTAATGGATTTCTTTTATGTTGTGTAGATTCCATTGTCAAATCACTTCAAGAGCATCACGGATAAGAAACGCGTTAAAAGAAAAAGTTGTGCATCGAAAAAAGTGTTATGATAATCTGAATAAATAGTTGGGTTTGATAATTGATGGTGTGGACTAGAAGAAAGCACTTCTACCTCATTTTGTTCACACACCCAAAAATTTACAGGAGGAAAATTTTATTCAGTAGCACTTGGTCGGTTACATGGTCTTCAATGGGAAAATGTTGCCAAGGGTATACTTCACAGCTCCAAATATTCATAATGATGCAAAAATGACAATAACCATAATTCATGATCTACTTTCTCATTGGTTTGGTAATCTTCCTGAAGCTTTGTATCTACAATTGGACAACACTTGTCTTGAAAGAAAAAATCAGATTGTTTTTGGATATCTAAACATGCTTGCTGAATTGAGAAATTTTCAAAAGGTAAAGGTTTGTTTCCTTCTTGTTGGGCACACTCATGACCATATTGATTAGATGTTCAATATTTTTTTTTTAGTCACATTGAGGAGGAAGGAACTTGGGAGCTTGCCATCATTAATTGAATGTATTAAGAAATCATACATGCCAGAGCCTACTTTTAGTGTGTTGGAAGAAAATGTTGACATCTGAAGGTTTATTCTAGGATCACATGGTGAGGAGAAATGTATTGGACAAATTAATGACATTAGCTTCCAACATCAATTTCGTATCAAAAAAATTGATGGGAAAACACTAATATGGGGCAAGAAGTATTCAACTACTGCAGAATGGGAACCATCATCAGGTTTGGAATTTTTGAATTTCATTCTAGATCATCCAATATTTGCATCAAATATATTGTTATTACAATCAGTTGCTGAAGTTCATATTACACGTAGAGAGAATAGAGATATAGATTATTTTGATTACCTACAAGAAATTAAAAAATGTATTAGATATACATATGAGTACTTTGATATTGTTGATTCCGTTTGGTGGGAGTCTTTTTTCAATAATCAAAGTGATATCATTTTGAGAAGAAGAAATGAAGATATACCTTTGAAAAATCCATTTATTTGGCCACAAAATGTGTCAAATGAACATGAGGAAAGAAACATTGTTGAACATCAACAATATCAAGGTATTATTAATTCTTCATAGGGAGAGGAAAGATAAATGTATATTGGTTCTAGAAGATCTCGTTCATAATGTGAAGCCATGGAAGACCTTTACAGGGGTTAAGCATGGGATATTGAGGAGGGTTGCATGATCATAGTGCTAGCAAATGGAGATCCCAATGGCTATCCATTTTGAGTTGTTAAGGTTATAAAGGTCATTATAGAAAATGAAGATGGTGTAGGTGTTGAAGTACATTGGTATGCTAGAAATACACACCCATTCAATGGTTTGTATAAGCCAAAGATGGTAGTTGATAAAAAAAATTGTGGAAAGAGAAAACGAAAGGGTACACATATAAATCATCGCCGCACAAACCTCTTAAATTGGATGATGTTAACATACTTGCTTATGTCTTCAATTTAAAAAAGAGAGGAACTCTTTGGTTGAATATGATAGAGATTCTGAAGAGGTTGTTACCAGAAGGAATAATGTTCAGATGGGAGTCTACTCAAACTAGTCGTAGATCCAGAAGAATTTTGAAACCTGAAATGGTGGGAATGGATGTGGACTCTGATGGGGCACTAGTTGATGAAAGAGAAGAATATGGAACATCTTCATCTGCATCCAGTCATTCATATGAAGATGTGAACTCTAATGGTGTGAAAGAAAATATGAGTGATTTTGAATAATTGTCTAAGACAGTTTATATAACTGATGTTTACATCATATCTTGAAATAAAATTTTTGATTTGCATATGGTTTTAAATGAAGTTATGAGTCATTTTTATGTTTGTTGGATTATATGTTCTAATTAAGATGCTTTTTATTGTTTAGAATATATAAAATGCAACAATAACTTAGATATATAATATATGTTTCATTCAATCTACAGGTAAAGACATTTTGACTAATCTAGTCATGTAATTTGTTCATAATGTCATGGTTTTTTAATTTTATGGTCGAAAATTTTCCAATTTGTTTTGTATCTTTAATGTTATGGTTGAAAACAATTAGAATTTTAGTGATATTTGGTGTCATGTTATTATATGTTTAACAACATTGATCAAAATTGGTAGAATTTTAATGTGTTTCATATCCCATTATTTTATCTTTATCATCATTACAAAAAAATGTTGAAATTATACCTAGAAAGAAAAAAAACGTTATTCTACCAAAAAAATTAGTGTGTTTTTTTCCTCAAAAACAACTATTTTTTGCACAAGAAAATTTGGTTTTACTGCCCTTTTTTAAAAATGTTGAAAATTGACCCTAAAGAAAAAAACCGTTCCAGTATACACACTTTTCATTTTTAGCACTGTTTTTCATGTTTTTCGGGGGTTTTTTTGGCCAGAGTTCTTGTTTTGAGTTTATAGTTCCTGTTTCAAAGTTAACATTATTTTTTGTACTTGTTAATATGTGTCTTTGATGGTTGCTATCTTATTTTTATTTTCATGGTTTAATGTTGGTTATAAGCACAATTATGTGACTTGTTATTGTCATGGCTATTTCATGTATTTACTTGTAACTGAAAGGATAATGGATGCAATATGTAATTGATATCAAAAGAGTTAAGGGAAGAGGGTGGTGATCCTTCTTGTCAAGTTCCATATGAGTTATTAGCCATTTATGCTCTGTCTTGTATTCATTTTTTTTAGATTGCGTTGATTCCAAGTGTTTGATGGAATGTTAAGGGCCTGGTTGGGGATGGTCAAGTCTAGTCCCAGAGTCAATTTTTTGATTTTTAGTTCCAGTGATAATGTAATTTATGGATTCTTAAATCTAAAGGAATTTCTGGGCAATGCCCTGGATTCTGCGCTTGAAAATTGGCTCAAATCCTGGCGATGCAGGCATAATTTTGAGCAAAAATTCCCCTAGACACTGGCATACCCATGTTGTGCATGCATCCAGAGGTCCTAAAACGCACCCTTTCCCATATCAAGGGAGATTCTAGGGGTTTATTGCTCTAAACGTTTAGGGGGACCCAGGGGGCTAGTTAGGGGAATGACTAGGATGCATTCTAGGAGTCCTGTAGCAAGTGTAGAAGGTCTGTATGGTGTGTTTCCATCGATTCGAATTTCTTAAGGTGACATAGGAGGTTGAATCATCTGATAGTAACTTCTCGTCACATGTTTACTGAGGTTGGCTATTTATATGGGCAGTTGTGGGAGGAGGGTGTTACAGAGTGGTATTAGAGCATGATTAATCCCTCAGATTAGATGTGATGTGTGTTGGTCATGCATTCATGTTGATTTCACGTGTGTTAATCATCCTTTCAGTCTATATGCTTGTTGCATATGCATGGTGTTGGTCATGATTGTAGTTATGTCACCATGTGAAAGAGGATGTTGTTTTCATGAAGTGTGTTGTCATGAGTGTATGATTGATTATGAATTTCTATGCATGTCAGTGCTTACATCTTGTCAAATGTACATGGCTATGGTTGTTTTTTCATGCATGAGGGCATAGTATGTGTTGTTGATATGGTCATGCATTGATGACTGGACTCTAGTTAGAATGATGGATATAGGGTTAGAAGCTTATGTGTTATATTTCTATATGTTACTAGGATTATGTTATAGATGTATTACGCTAATTTGTTGATCTTGCAGACGAGGCATCATCCCTAAATTATGCTAAGTTATGTCGGTTTATTGTGATTTGGTTTCGCTTACTTTTATAACTTGTAGGAAGAATATTAAATATGATTAGAAAGATGGTAGTCTATAGTTCCATAGACTCTCGCTATGGATTAGATGAGTAGCATGGTGTTGGGTACTCTTTTGATGTTTTATAGACACTAAGAAGCTTCAAGGAAGAAATAAGGAGTTGCGAGGTAGAAATTGAAAGAATCATATAGGAATAGGAGAAACAAGCAGAGGTAAATGTAGTGATACTTCAAAGTTTGTCAGAATTGCAGTGATAGGGACCACTTTGGATCATCCATGAGAAGGAGGATAGAACTAATGAGGCATATGGAAGTAGGTCTCATGGTGGTCACAGGTCGGATTGAGATGACACAATTAGATATGGAAGGTCCTTGGATACTCTGGATAGGAGGGGTAATAAACACAGGTACTATTCTAGTTCTGGTTCTACCAGGCATTATGATTGTTATCATTATCATCCTTATAGGAGGAGTGACAAGGGATATTTTCTAGATGAGTTTAAGAAAGAAAAGCCACCTACATTTGATGGAGAGATGAAGAATTCACAAGATGGAGAGGCATGGTTGCTTGGTATGAGGAATTTTTTTAGATTGCATGATTATTCAATAAAACATGAAATTAAATATAACCACTTTTAGTCTCAAAGGTAAAGCAAATATTTGGTGGGAAGATGTGAATAATGTTAAAGATATTTGGGAATATGAATTGACTTGGAATGAGTTTGAGAGGATCTTCAAGAAGAAGTTTTTGTTGGAAATGTACTATGATGACACATCTACGATGTTTTATGAGTTGCAAATGGGTTCCATGATAGATGATGAGTATACCAATAGGTTCTTGGAGTTGTTGAGATATGTGCCTTGCCTCAAGGAGGAGAAGACCAAGGTTTAGAGATTCATCGGTGGACTACTAGTAGCATACCGAGATCAAATTGAGTTTGGTGAGCCTAGATCACTGGAGGAGGCCATCTGAAAGATGAAACATTGTTATGATCAATCAAAGCACAAAGTTGAGCATAAGTGTGACTTTAAATTAAATGAAAAAGTTCAAGGAAAATTTCCACCAAAGAGAGGAATACCTCAAGATGCATGTGAGAAAGAAAATGTAGTCCCTTACAATAATTTCAATACAATTGAGAAGGGACATGGAGAGAACCAGACTAGAGGCAATGGTAGAGCACTGTTGCAATGTTGGATATGTGGCAAGGATCATCGTAAGAGGGATTGTCCACAATATTAGGGTGTTAGACCCAAAATTTCTAGTGCTCAGGAGGCGCATATAGTTGGGAATGTTGGTCACAAAATTCCTCAGATTTATGCAGTTGTGGAAAACAAGTAGGGAGATCATTAGGCATCTATCATTAATCCTGACTCAGCGGATAAGTGTTTTTTGAGAAAAAAAGTGTATGTAGAATCTTGGTTGGTACAGTTGGATACAGGTACAAAGAGGAGAGTTCACCATTCGGTAAGAACTTGTGCATTTGAATTAAATTGTATGCCTACAACAACACATTTGAATATACTGCCATTGGGATCGTATAGTACACTTCTAGGTATGGATTGGATGTACCTTCATAGGACCAAAGTGGATTGCTTCGACAAGGCCATTGAGTACTTGGATGGTAGTGGGGAAAGTATAATTTTGCAGGGAAATAAGAAGCCTACATCAGTGAGGATGGTTGTCGCTATGTAGGCTAAGAGTAGTTGCAGGAAAGGTTGAGTGATGTCTACCGTGCATATATCTAGTGACAAGATTAAAGATGTTGAGGATGCATAAATATTCAAGAGGAACCCTATATTGCAACAGCATCTGAATGTGTTCCCAGTAGAGATTCCAAAGTTACCTCCTCACAGGGAATTATATTTCTCCATTGAGTTTGTGCCAGGAGTAGCACCAACATCGAAGGCACCTTACATGATGAGCACACCTGAGCTAGTAGAGTTGAAATTACATTTGAAGGAGATGCTTGACAAGGGATACATTAGGCCAAGTGTATCACCTTGGGGTATGTCAATGTTGTTTGTAAGGAAGAAAGATGGTACTCTCAGATTGTACATTGATTACAGGCAATTGAAAAAGGTAATGATCAAAAAAAGGTACACATTACCAAGGATTTTTTGTTTGTTTGATCAGTTGAAGGGAGCAACATTGTTTTCTAAGATCAACTTAAGATCAGGATACCATTAGGTACACATCAAGGAAGAGGATATCTACAAGACTACATTAAGGACCAGGTATGGGAATTATGAGTTCGTTGTAGTTCTATTCGGTTTGACTATTGTCGCAACTACATTTATGTGTTTGATGAATTTTGTGGTGCATCCTTATTTGGAGAATTTTTTTATTGTATTCATTGATGAAATATTGATATACTCTAAGAATGAAGAGGAACATGCTGAGAATTTAGTAGCAGCATTGAGATTTCTAAGAGAGCATTAGTTGTATGTTAATCTTAGCAAGTGCATCTTCTTTCAAACAAAGGTGCATTACTTGGGACATGTTGTTTCCAAGGAAGGCATAGTAGTAGATCCAAAAAAGATAAGGGCCATCATGGAGTGGGAAGCTCCTAAGACTGTGTATGAGGTGATATCATTCACAGGATTGGTAGGTTGCTAGAGGAGGTTCATCAGGAACTTCTCACGTATTGCATACCCTATGAAATCCTTGGATAGGAAAGGTAAGAAGTTTGAATGGATAGAAGAATGTGCAGCTAGTTTTGAGAAACTCAAGCAGTTGTTGACACATTCACCAGTGTTAAATATTTCATATCCAAATAAAGAGTTTGTAGTATGTACATATGATTGTAAGAGAGGATGTGGTGGAGTCCTTATGCATGAGGGACAGGTAGTGTGCAATGAATCTAGGAAGTTGAACAAGCATGAGCATAACTATGTGACTCATCATCTTGAGTTGGAATCTATTATTCACACCTTGAAGATGTGGAGGAATTATCCTCTTGGCAAGAGATTTGTATTGATGAGTGATCACAGTGGGTTGAGATGCTTGTTTAACCAGACAAATCTAAATGTTAGGCAGACTAGATGGTTGGCTACTCTTAATGAGTTTGAATTTGAGATCTAATACTTTAAGGGAAAGGACAAGTAGGTTGTATATGCCCTTAGGAGGAAGGTACAGGTGAATCATATAACATCTATGATCCCTTATGGGACAGAGTTACAAGAAACATCTTGTAGAAAGGACAACATGATGATAGGTACATGGATATTATGGATAGGTTACAATAGGTATAGTAGGTACAAGTACATGTGATCAGGATGTAGACTATCGTCTCATAGATGGTGGTTTGGTGAGATTTAGGGACAAAAACTATGTGCCGGATTGCAGTGCATTCAAGAATATTATATTGAGAAATTTCATGTGAAGCCATACTTGGGCCACCATAATACATTGACGACGGTAAAGAAATTTTCCTATTGGACAAATCTGAGGAAGGAAGTGGTAGAGTTCATGGCTAGATGTTTGGATTTTCATCAGGTAAAGGAGGAATGTAAGCATCCAGGTGGTCTATTATAGCATATTCTAATTTTAGAAAGGAAACGGGAGGTCATTTCCATGGATTTGATTATAGGATTTCCAGGGAGAGTGAGGGAACATGATCCTATTAAGGTTGTGGTTGATAGGTTGATAAAGGCAGGTTACTTCATTCTAGTGAAGACTACATATTCAGATAGTGAGGTGGTACAAATTTTCATTAGGGATATCATTAGATTACATGGTGTTCCGAAGAATATCGTGTCAGATAGGGATGCGAAGTTCACTTCCAAGTTTTGGAAGGAACTATTTGCAGGTTTAGGCATAGAGTTGGCCTTCAGTACAACTTATAATCCGCTAATATATGGATAGACAAAGAGAGTCAATAGGATCTTGGAGGATATGCTGAAGATGTATGTAATGCACCAACAAAGAAGATGGGAGGATCCTCTTGCATTGGTTGAGTTTTCATACAATAATGGTTATCAGGTGTCATTGAGGATGAGTCCTTTTGAGGCACTATATGGGTCGAGTTGTAAGACTCCCATTAGCTGGAGTGATCTAGTGAACATGGTACTTATTGGACCAGATATGTTGGTAGATATGGAACATGAAATGCAAGTTATAAATAAGAATCTAAAGGAAGCTTAGGATAGACAAAGAGTTGCGTAGATAAGCATGGGGAATTCAAGCGGTTTCAGGTTCGGGAGCATATGCATTTGTGCATCAAGCCCAAGAAGAGCTCTTTGGGGATTGGATCATGTGCCAAGTTGGCACCATGGTATTTCGAGCCTTTTGAGATCCTTAAGAGGATTGGACCAGTGGCCTATCAACTTACACTGCCTTCAAAAGTGAAAGTCCATGATGTTTTCCATGTTTCATTACTTAAAAGGTATATAAAGGATATTGATCATGTTATTGATTAGCCTATATTGTAGGTGGAGGAAGAAGGAGAATTCCATATGGAACCTCATTGAATATTGCAGCAAAAGCATCTCATGCTCAGGATCATATCCATAGAGCAAGTTAAAGGCATATGAAGCACTTTGGTCCCCAAGAAGCTTCATGGGAGATGGCAGATCATATGTGGGCCATGTATCCTTCATTATTTTTTGGTTGAGGCAAAGTAGTTTGGTTTGATGTTTGGTATATATCTGGCATATGTTTTGCTGATGTTTTGGTATATGTAAATATGCATATGGATGTAAATATTGCCATGAGATAAGGTATAAAGCTCCAATAAACGGTATGGTTGTTATCTTGTCATGTTCTCATGATGTTTTGGTTTTGACCAGGCCATTCATAGTAAATATGACAACGAGATAAGTTATAAAGATCTGTGGGAACTATGTTTTCTTTTCAACTATTTTCCTCAGCTCTTGGTGTGGTTTAACATCGAGGAAAATTTTCCCCAAGGGGGAGGGGTCTGTAACAACCCCTAGTTAAAATTTCATGTAATAAAAGTTAATAAAGGAAAAAAAACACAGTTAAGGGACACGTATTCCAAGTTGAATGTTTGCAAGGATATTCTAGTGGGCATCACTAGATGTGTTTATGGCTAAGGTAAATTAGCAAAGGCAATGGCTAAGGCATTAAAAAGGAAAAAAGGCATTTTTGGCACATTTATTTATGAAAATAAAGGAAAATAGGAGAAAATGAAGGTAAAAGGTCACAAGTTGCATGCGAGGAGGAAATTGAAGGAAAATAATGGAAATTAAAGAAAATATAGCTCTCATTGATAAAAAGGATTATGAGGATCAATTTGTAACCTTTTGTTAGTTCAGTTTTGGAGCTCTCTCATTATTCTCTCTCTCACACACTCTTGGAAACTTAGAGTTTTCTTGGAGCACTCTAGATCTGGAGCAAGGAAGGAAAAGAAAAGCAAAGGAAAGGAAGGAAATAAAGGATTAAGCAAAGAAGATCGAGATCAAGCAACTTCAGCAGGAATACTTATAGGTAACAAATTGCATATTTGATTTCCTAGCTAGTTTTGACATGCATGGATTTGCACGTTGGTGTATGGTTCTCTTGCTATCGGTGACATGGTTTTTCAGGGTTATGATAGTGGTTTTGAGACTAGCCTTACCTTTCTTTGGATGGCCATTGTGTGATGGGATTATTTTCTCAGTTTTGAGCTTTGGAATTTCTAGATGGTTTCAGAATCCGGGGCGGAGGTGGTCTGAGGAAAATCCCAAAGGCCTAGGAATCCTTTGACTAGTTCTGGTGGGATACATGGTCAGGCCTGAGGGTGGAGTCTCAGTTTAGGGCCTAGTGATCTAGTGTGGATTATGGTAAAGCCTGAGAGACTGGTGTCCTGGTTTAGGGACTAGTGATCCGATGTGGATTGTGATAAATCATGAGAGACAAGGAGACAAAAAATTCCTCAAGGATAGTGATGGATTCTGGAGGCATTCCTAGCTTTGTTTGGTTTTTGTGCTGTGAGTGCTAGTTTTGGTGAGATCATGGTTTGGTGAGGGTGGAGGTGGTTTAACCTCTAGACTACCTTGGTTATTTTTGGATTGGTCTATCCATGGATCCCATATTCATGCTTGGAATATGGGATGGGGGTGACTAGCTGAAAGAAAGATTTGGTTTAGCCATGTCGACAGTTAGGTGGTATGTCGAAGTCTTGAACCTGGTCAACTTTTCTTATGATTAATAAAAGCTACGTTTTCTTTCTTTTATACTTGTTAATATGTGGCTTTACTGGCTATTATCTTATTGCTATTTTCATGGTTTAATGCAGGTTATAAGCATGGTTATGTGACTGGTTATTGTCGTGGTTATTTCATGTATTTACTTGTAATTAAAGGATAATGGATGAAAGACCTAATTTATGTCAAAAAAGTTAAGGGAAGAGGGTGGTGGTCATTATTTTATGGTTCCATATGAGTTACCAGTCATTTATGCTCTATTTTGTATTTATTTCCTATAGATTGCATTGATTCCAAGTGTTTGACGGAATCTCAGTCATGGTTGGGGATGGTCAGTCCTAGTTCCAGAGTTAGTTTTTGATTTGTAAGTCTTGTCATAATGTAATTTATCAGTTTTAAAAGCTATAGGGGGTTTCTGGGTAGTGTCTTGGATTTTGGGCTTGAAAAGTGGCTCACATTTTGGGTATGCAGGCACATTTATGAGCAGTCCCTTGATGCTGGCATACCCAGTTGTGCATACATCTAGAGGTTCTCAGACACACCCTTGTCCATATTAAGGGAGTGTCCAGGGGTTTAGTGGTCCAAAATTTTAGTGGGACCTAGGAGGCTAGTAAGGGAATGACTAGGATGCATTCTAGGAATCCTGTAGCGGTTCTAGAAGGTTTGTATGGTGTGTTTCCTTCGATCCACTTCCTTAAGGTGAATTAGGAGGTCGAATCATGTCATAGTAACTTCTCCTCACATTTTTACCTCGGTTGGTCGATTACTTAGGTATAAGTGGGAGGAGGGTGTTACAAAAAAGACTAAGAGCTTGCATGGAATGGATGAATCCATGAAGTACAACTAATACATGGATGAATGACATAATAAAGGTAAACAAGGATTTCAAATGGTTGATTATGGTTGAGACTTCCCTTGAACATTTAACGGCATGACACAAAAGTGACTTGGAAGAATTGACTAATGAGAACCACATGATATCATGCAATAACATAAGAGGAATTGAAGCAAGCTCCATAGTGATTTGTAGAGTAACCAAACAGAGGGATTGGAAAACTCATACGTATGGTACATCTCCTAGGTAAGCTAAACTAAGTTGTGAGGAAATGGTTCAAACATGTGGCACATTCAAGTGTGA
The DNA here is from genome assembly GCA_000404065.3 of Pinus taeda. Lineage (NCBI taxonomy): Eukaryota > Viridiplantae > Streptophyta > Pinopsida > Pinales > Pinaceae > Pinus > Pinus taeda. The sequence continues at coordinate 21,824 of APFE031662609.1, read as the reverse complement.
CATGATTGAGGCTGCCATTTTGACAAATAATGAAAGTAATTTCTCTTCCCTTTCTCTCTTTTTAGTATCCTCCATAGTTTAATAAGCATGAAAAAGAATACATGTAAGCTTAATAGTTCCTTTTTCATTTATTTTAAATGGTCTCGAAAAAGGAGATAAAATGATACTTGGTGCCTTTCAATTTTTAACAAGCATGAGAAGGACACAAAGGAGGCTCATCCCAGAGGGATGAGTGGTATAAAGGGTAGCAACTAGTTTTGAGCTGATAGAATTTCCCTAAGAAAAAGAAAGTAGAGAGGATAGTAGGTAAGACCACTCATTGCAAAAGCTCCTCCATGAAAGGTAAGAACACCAAGTGAAAGAAAGTGTAATGTGATAGTGAGGGTGAAATGAAACCAAGGCTTATTAGCATGCAAAATAGAGGCTAAACTTCCGTAGCAATCACTGGGTATAAAAAGGGTGGAATCCTCCTAGGGTAAAACCAAAATATGATGAATAAGAGTAAATGAGGCTAAGATTCCATTTCATGGTGGGAATAAAGGAGGAATATCTAGTAGGAAACCCCTACTTCCAAGTTATGACATGTAAAAAGAGATAGGGTAGTATCGCGCCTTGACGGGGTCTAACTTAAGGTGCAATGAAGATGGAAATGATGGTCAATGATGGAAAAAATATGGTAGTGAAAGTCTTGGGCCGTATATTCTAGGTTCAACAGAAATACACCTAAGGTATTATGGATGTTGTAATATAAACACAACCCTATCCCGTAAAAACCATACATAAAAACTAGGCCCATGGTTAATCTACCTAATGAAAGAATGAAAAATGGATTAGGTAAAAACAAGGCCATATATTTTTGAATTTTTTATGTTTGTGTTTTTTTTTGGATTTTTTGGCATATATGATGTATGTATGACATTTATTGCATCAAAAACTTAAACAAAACTAGAAAATATTGTACAAGGTGCAATGTAGTCTTGTAGGTCATGTCAAATTATGCCCAACATCAGGCACAAGCCAATGATTCTCATACATGAAATCATGGGATATTGTAGGTACCATATGGTGCACCGCAATGGGGCCATGTGATAGAAAGTTGAAATTCTATATTCCTAAAGATTGATGATTGTAGGGAAATCCTAGAACTGTATCATTATTGGGAACAACCAGAGGACATAAAAAGTGAGTGGCCTCATGATCTACTACAACTCCTTGATAAGGGCTATACAGATATAAAGGGGGTACAAGGAACTCATAAATGGGAGGATGTGGGTTGGGTAATTCATTGGAAAGTTTAGTATTATAAATATAAGAATTGACTCGGTCAAAGGGTGGTACTTTGATGGATGGCCAAGAAAATGCTCCCTAGGATGATTCAAGATTTACTTTACCAATCTCTGCAAGTTCTTATTTAAGGATAATAGAGGCATAGTATCCTTGGGATTAGAAAATGAATCCATGACCTCCAAGATGACTTGTTGAGAAGAATACTCGTCATCAAGGGAGTCATTGAGAATAGGAAGAGTGACAACCTATGTGGGAAAATAATCCTAATATGATTCCACAATGGGATGACGTTTCTGACCAACACTAGAAGGTACTAATGGGACTACTAGATAGGTAATATATTCCACTAAATGAGGCATATTCTTACCATACATGTTTAATTCTGAAGGCGAAGGCACCACCCAAGGGTTAAGAGACTAATGGTATCCATAAATGATAGTAGAGGCAATTTGTATAGGAGTAATTGTAGAAGGATCATTTAGTGGGGGTACAATAAAGACATTGATAAGTAATGGGATTTTAAAGATTCTTGCAACCACACTATCATAGGGCATATGGATATCTCCAATGAAGAACACAAAATTTCATGTAGTGGTATATTTGGTCGATGGTACGTAATAATTAAACTGATCGATTATGACAATATTTCCTTCATTAGGAAAGGAAAGCACATAAAACACCAAGTAAATGAAAAAAATCATGGAATATAACACTATGACCAAGGATAAAATTATAATATAAGGGAGCATCAACAACTTCAACATCAAAGATTATGTTTTTCCCCCTAGCTTGATGGAAATTTAAGGAAGAACAACCTAAATAACACATGTATTACCATTTAAGGCTTACAGAGTAGTACTTAACTTAACAAGTATTGGAGAACCAATAGCTTTCTAGCATGATGCAAGTATCACACAACTAGATGACCTTCATCAACAAGAGTGTGAAATATCACAAATTTGGAAACATGCAATGAGTTCTAGAAAGTGGCTTGATGAGAAAGTCTAAAATAAAGGGTGTCAACGTCAAATGTATCAAACTAGACTCTTAGGGGTCAAACCCTTTGGTATCAGTCATCAAGGCTTTGCATTATGAAATACATCTTTGAAAAACCTCCAAAACAAAGATGACATGAGGTGTTTGGGATACATTTTCAACAATATTGTAGTGTTGAACAACCCTTACATTAGGGTTATGTATTGAATTTGGGTGAACACCCTTAGGTGGGAAGTCTATTAGCTCCAAAATCTTATGCAGTGTGAGAGGTCCAATGGAAACAATAGGGATGACTCATTCCTTAGAAAAAGAACTTGAATCTCTAGTGTTGTAAGACTTAGCCCTTGTATACAAGTTAACATGTATAGTATATACATGTATATGCACATAGATTTCAGCCATATATGTTTTCCACCATTTCCCCTAGGTGAAGTTGAAGGATATTGCAAAACCATTTACTATTGTGGTTGGATAGGGAACAAATGAATCAAAATGCTAGCTATTGGGTGGTTTCTAATGGTGCAATAAGGTGATCAAATTCATCCATACATGGGAACTCATGAGTCAAATGATCTCCCTAATAAATCTTACATGGAAATTTAACCTTCTTGAGTAGGTTTAGGGTTATTATTTTGTTTATTATTTTTAATTTTACCACAAGATTTCTAAGGATTCCTTGGTGTTGTGGAATTCACCATGAGAACCTCGATGGTCTACTCATAAGACAGTGTTGGTTGATAACCATATACACTTGATTGGCCTTAGGACATAAACATCATTTTACCTAGTTGAGAAGATCACTAGCTCATAACATTAAGAAAATAGAATCGATGACACCATTAGAGTGTAGTCCTATCTTTGGTAATTATTTATTAGTTGAAGGTTGAGGAGCATTAGGAAAAAAATCATATGAAGTGCTCAAATGAGAATAAATCAAGTCTAGATGTTGATCATGTAGGATAACATTCTCCTTAGTAGCCACCCGAGTAATAGTGACATCCCTGGCTATAGGTGGTAGTAAGGATCAAGTGAACTAGTATTTAAGTACCTCATCAGGAAGTTTGGTTCTAACTAACCTTTTACATATTCTCCACTCATGGATATGACCAGAGATGTGAGTAGAGTTATATTTTTTAAAGGTGGAAAAGAGGTTAATCCAAAGATCCTACCACGAAGGTAAATAAAAATGGTTAAAAAAGGTATGGACCAAGGAAGTAAAGTCACTGTAAGATGCCATATCAAGTTTGATATACCATTTGGTGGCATTAATAGTCAGGGTTCTTTCGAAAAGCTGCAACCTTACAAAATCATATACTAAAGAATGAAAAGAGCATCATAGATGGTAGGTGGTGATGTGCATGGATGGGGTTTTTCCCGGCTTCCCTTCAAAAATAGGAATGTTTGAAGGAATTTTTGCAAACATGGGTGGCCACTTAGGATCATGGCATATGGGGTCATTCTATAGTTTTTCTAATTTTGGTAAATCAAGGGAGACAAGAAATGGAAGTTGGTGTTGACTAAATTAATTAGGAGGTAAAAAATAGCCCCTTAATGGACCTTGTGGTTCCTCGATAACATAATTAATAGAAGATGATGATGGACCATAGGTATATTTCATGCTAGGAAAATAGGTTCTTGGGCCAATAAATGTGGTGAAAGGATGTTTTCCACTAGGGGAAATTCACCTAGTGAAAAAGGGGCTCCCAAAAGCATGACTGGTCATGGGATGGTACCTAATAGTAGAAGAAATACATACATGTGTAAAGATAATTCCTTAAGCATAAGAACTTATAAGCATATTAGAAATAGTAAGGTTAATGTCCCTAGGAAAACTAACTACTCCGAAGGAAAAGAAATCCCTAGAGAAAGGCATCCTTCCTGGCATAAAAATACTCCAATGCTGATATATTGTCATAAAAGCATTAGTGCCCAGAACTTGGCTAGAGGAAAAATTATATCCCCCTTGCATGTTATCCGAAGTATAAATTCTCGTATTAGGTAAAGGAACAATAGCTATAAACGATCTATGTCTAAAGACCCCAACTCTTGCTGGTTGACAAGGTTTACCCCCATTCCAAACATAAATGTGGACAAAGGAATAGATACAAACAAACTTAATAAACTTGTACTTGGGTCATAAAGGTGACTAGTGGAATACCCAATGAAGAGGAAGAGGTGTTGTCAAAGTAGGGGTGGAACCTATCACACTAAGCAGTGGTAACGATGACATGATAGAAGATATTACTGATTTAGAAGGTAAATGGGGAGCCATCTCCCCCATAGTAGAAGTATCACTCTCACCAGACATATGATGAGAGAACAAGAAAAGGGTTCATAATCGTAAAGTTTCAATTGCGACATAGTTACCGATCAAATGAGAACTATTACCTCAAAATGGGTACTCTAGCCCAAAAATCGCAAAAAAACATGAAAAAACAACCCAAAAACAAAAATTGTGTATGCAAGAATGATGTTTTTTTTAGGGTAAAGTTTCAACATTTTTTTTTAAATGGAAGTAAAAAACCATTTTTTTTTTTGCAAAATGGATGAAAACAACACCCTCAAAAAAATACGTGTTGATGTTGGAACAAAATAAAATAAAATTGGGTCACAATTTGGACACCTTTTAGGAATGGAATTAAAGATAAAATATAAGGACTTTGAAAAAATTTAAAATTCCAACAATTCTTGGACATGATGTTAAAGATAAAATATCTTGACTCTAAAAAAGCCTAAAATTCTTATTGTTTTCAATAATAGAATTAACGATAAAATATCACAATTCAGAAAAACCTCAGGATTTTGACCAATTTTCAACCATGTAAATAAAAGCCTTAAGTTTATAACATATTTCAACCATGAAATTATGGACAAATTATATGAATAAAACAATTTTTAAAAATGAACAAGTATATGAGAGATTCATTATTCCAAGAGTAATTTTTATTTCAAAGGCTAAAACTATAGCTCTTTTCAAATTTTAGCCTAAGAAAAATTATCCTATTGCGACAAAAACCTAAAAATAAACCATCAAAACAAAGTGTCCCTTTTAATGAGGCATTAAAGTTTCAATAATTTTAAAACTATCTTATACCAAATGATAACAATAAATATTATCATGGAAATATCACTGTATAATTTAAAAAATCAACATTAATTTCTAATATTTATTTGCTTTTAATCAAAATATCAACTTTCATAGATTGAATATCACATACATTTTTTTTTTGTAATTTGTTATTGCATTTGCTGGGGATTCACTAGATATTATAGGTATCTATTTTTTCATTAACATTTTTTTATACCCCTTTGTATTTTCTCATTAACTTTAAGCTCCATCTTTTATATTTTCCAATATGAAAATCCTTTACCCATTATATATCCCTCAATATATTATGTCATTTTTTCTTCAATATATATCCACCTAAATGAACCCATGTGGTATGATATTTTTGCCCCAGTGAAGACCCCTTGATTGCATTGTGGATATTCTAAAGAGATGAATTCTTCATAATTAAAGCATATAATCCAACAAACACAGAAATGACCCATAACTTCATGTAAGATCATATGGAAGTCAAAATATTTATTTCAAGTTACCATGCAAACATATCTAAAGATATGAATACCTTTTAAATAAAACATTAAATCCAAAAAACATAGAAATGCCTCATAACTTCATGTAAGATCATATGGAAGTGAAAATATTTATTTCAAGTTAGCATGAAAACATCTCTAAAGATATGTATTCTTCATAATTAAAACATATAATCCCACAAACATAGAAATGACTCATAACTTCATTAAGATCATGTGGAAGTCAAAATATTTATTTCAAGTTACCATGCAAACATCTCTAAAGAGATGAATTCTTCATAAGTAAAACGTATAATCCAACAAACATAGAAATGACTCATAACTTCATGTAATATCATATGTAAGTCAAAATATTTATTTCAAATTATTTCATGCAGGAGCATCCAGCTAAGGCACCATGACCAGGTGTTGGTCTCTGCCAGGGTGGAGAGTTGAATTAACATATTGTTTGTTTTATCTGTTCAGTTTGTCAAAGTAGGAGGTAGGACTTTGTTTTTATTTTAATCTCAATATTAGTCAAGGGTAGTTTGGTCGATTAGGGTCATTTATTTGTTTGTATTTAATAAACAGTAGATTAATAATTGTTCTGTCATTTTAAAAGAAAAAGACAAATGTGCCTAATGTAAAATATTGCCATATAGGAAGAACTGAATACTTAATAGTTATGTAACTATAAGGTCTACAATTGAAAGTAACTACACAGTCTGATTAACTGTAGACAGAGCATATAAATGTAACATTGAAAATCATTGACAAGGTTCAACATTTTTGGATACAAGCAATAAAAAGAGACAGAGCACAAATTTAACATTCATCCATCTATACTATCCTTTACATACTGTGCAACTATATTTTCTCTATTGTTTAAACGATTTAGAAATGACAAACAAAGTGCAGGCATGCATTTTTATGTTTTTCCTCTCTTAAGAAATAGAGCACTGTAAATTGCATGCAAGTTTCCAAGACCAGAACGAACAAACAAGTAAACAAGTTCGCCACCGGGGGAATGTTCACACAGCAAAACAATTGAACAAAGAAAACAGAGTCCGAGTATCGATTGAACAAACCAAACCAAGGTAATTCATTACTAATTATTATACACCATTTCTTTCCTTTCTAAACGAAACAGAGACAAAGAAAATATATAACTGTTATTATATAAGAGTCCAGCATTACATTGCCAAAGAGAATAGAGGAAACAACGACCGCGAGACAGAGCAGACCCTAGTCAAGGGTTTATCATCGTGAAACCCTCGAGCCTAACTAGAAGGTTCAACCAACACAAATTACAAATGGGAATTGTAAACAAAGATGTGGCAACTTCTTGTAATGACTCAAACAAGAGACAACAAACGAATGCCGAGGCGCGACCACTAGAAAACTACAAATCCTAGCTACAGTCCAACAAGTTTGTGGTGACAGAGCCTACCCGAAAGGTACCTAAGGGTTTTCAAACCAAAGTGTTGAAGCCATCCATGCCCGAGGTCAAACTCTTGACCTGTGCAACCAAAACAAGCCAATGTGAAGCACACCACGCATAATAGTGAAATGAGCAGAGATACAATACAAGCAAGGAAAGAACATAAACTTACCTAGGAGTGTGATTGAACAAGAAACCTCATGCTACAGAGCCACAGAACACAAAAATGTCATGAGTCAAGAGGAGCGTACATTGTTAGCTTTTAAACCAGGAGAAGGTAGAAATAAATCAAGGAAAGACAAATTACCTGGAAGACGAGCCAAGCGAGCCATTGTGCCTATAACCTGAGCATGCAGGAACAATAACATAATTTTTTTTTAGCGATAGAGCCATTGCAAAGAACCCACAATAGGAAAGGATAGTTGGAAATTTGATAGAACCAACTAGGAATCAATTCCAGGTTCAAGAAAAAGAAATAACCAATCGTGTTAAGCAAAACGAGCGTACCAACCTCCAGAGCGCAAAATAGGACCATACAACAAGGAATACAGTTGACAACAGTACAGGCGAGTCCGTGGAACCACATTCATTCGCAGACAGAACCAGAACAAAGCATCACCATAGAAACCCTCGCAGAGCTCTCACAGCAAAACAAAATGTCTAAATGACTAAAATGCCAATGTGTTTTGCATAATGACCAAGAGGGAAACGAGGACCGAGGCAAGAGGACAGGTCATTTCACATTTAAAATCCTTATTAAATGATTGCAACCACCATCATAAATATCCATTGATCATAACAATAATCAAAAGCCAAATTATCAATCAAATCTGAGTTCATCGATAGCGCTGGACAAACTTGTGTCAAGTTCTACGTTGGAGTGTGGGTTGGGTTCCATCATAGTGGTATCAGAGCAGAATGTTTTTAAGGTCATTCAGAGAAATGGAGGTAGGAAGGCGAGGTCGTGGCAGAGGTGTTTGAAGGATAGTAGAAGAAGGACTAAGAGAGGAGATCTTACTGCCTATTTGGAGGCAGTTGAGGTAGGGAGAAGTAGAGATCCAGAAGTAGGCAATGATAGTGAAGAGGAAGCTAAAGCGACAACAGATGGATCGGATGGAGAGAGCCTAGAATTGAGACTGTTGAGATCAGTCTTAGTGGCAAGCAGTAAACCCAAACTAGAACTCCCAAATTATGATGGTAGCTTGTCCATAGAGGTTCTATTAGACTGGATCAGCGAGCCAGATAAGTATTTCGAGTGTTAGGAGGTCAGTGAAGTAGAGTTAAATTTGCTGCGACGAAGTTGAAGGGACACGCAGCCCTATGGTGGGATAGTGTCCAAACAGAGAGAAGGAGATTGAACAAGTTGTCGATCAAAACCTTGTCAAGGATGGTGGCTAATTTGAAGGGCAGATTTCCACCGAAAGACTATCAGATTGCACTACACAGACAAGTGCAGAATTTGAAACAGAAAGGAATGATAGTAAGGGAGTATATTGAGGAGTTTTATCGAGTGAACCTAGGGGCCAGTTATATAGAGGATACCACAGAAAAGACAGCTAGGTATGTAAATGGTTTAAGGCTAGAAATTTTATATGAAATTAGTATTCTGTCTCCAAAGAACATTGGAGAAGCGTATCTGAGTGCTATGAAAGCTGAAGAGAAAATTACTAGAAGGCAGAATGCTAGGAGGGGATGAGGAACCGGTAGAGGAAGAGGCTAGTCATATGGCAGAGGGCAGACTGCTAGTAGTAATGAGGAACGCAGTAGTTGCAGAGCTTCTGAATCAGAAGACAAAGGTGATAATGCAAGAGGTGGTAGGCCATATCAGTGAGGCAAGGGAAATGGCCAAGGTAGAGGAGTTGGTTATCAATGTTACAGGTGTCACAAGTGGGGACACAGATCATTTGAGTGTCCTGAGGCAAAACAAGCTGGACATAGGGGTGGATATGTTGCACAACCAGAGGAAGCAGAGGCACCTCCCCAATAAGCAGAGAATGCTCCAGAAATAGGGGAAGCCCTGGTGTTGAACAAGGTGTTGTTAAAACTAGCCAAGGAAGCCACCAAACAAACACAACAGAAGGCTTTGTTTCGAATAGTTTGTAATTCACACGATAAGTGTTGTAAGTTAATTATTGACAGAAGTAGTACAGATAAGTTAGTGACCTATATATGGTGGAAAATTTGGAATTGAAGCGATTGAAACATCCCACCCCTTACAAAGTTTCATGGCTACGAAAAAGCCATCAGTTGCTGGTGGATGAACAATGAGAGGTGGAGTTTCAAATAGGCAGATATAATCATAAGGTCATTTGTGACATCATGCCAATGGATGTGTGTCACATATTGCTAGGAAGGCCATGGTAGTATGACATAAAGGTGGTACATGATGGATTGACGAACTACTATAAGTTCGTGAAGAATGGAATCAAGCACACGCTTGTGCCCATCAAGGAGGAAGGAATAGTAGGGACAAGTGAGCCAAGAGAATTGTTGGTTAGCGGAAAATAGTTTCTGAAATAAGTTGAGGATAACAAGGTAAGTTATGAAGTTGTAAGAATAGAAAAAATAGTATTTTTGCATACAGAGGTGTTAGATTTACCCCTAGAAATTCAGCAGATGTTGCAGGAATTTATAGATATAGTGGTAGATGACTTACCAGATAAAATGCTCCCCAAAAGAAGCATAAGTCACCATATTGACTTCATACCTCGAGCAAGTTTTCCAAATAAGGTAGCTTATCGGATGAGCCCTAAGGACAATGAAGAGATTAGGAAGCAGGTGCAGGAACTGCTACACAAAGGATTGATAAGGGAGAGTTTGAGCCCTTGCACAGTTCCAACGGTTCTTGCTCCCAAGAAAGGAGGAGATTGGCGAATGTGCACAGACTCGAGAGCCACCAACAAAATCACCATCCAGTGTAGGTTTCCACTGCCATGGATGGATGACATGATGGATTGCCTAAGTGGGGTAGCATATTTTTCTACGATAGACTTGAAGAGCGGGTATCATTAGATTCCAATTCGAGAGGGGGACGAGTGGAAGACAACCTTCAAGACTAATGAGGGACTGCATGAATGGCTAGTTATGCCATTTGGACTAAGCAATGTGCCTAATACATTTATGCAGTTAATGAATGAAATGCTCAAAGAATACATTGGAAAATTTGTGATGGTTTACCTAGATGATATACTAATTTTTAGTAGGACAAAAGAGGAGCACCTTCGACATGTTCGGAAAGTGTTGGAAAATTACATCAAAACAAGCTGCTAATAAATCTGAAAAAGTGCTTTTCTACAAAAAGAGCTGATTTGTTTGGCCTTCGTAATAGTAGAAAATGAGCTGAAGATGGATTTGGAAAAGATTGCAGCGATAGTCAATTGGCCATCCCCGAAAGGCTCATTTGAGGTACGTAGCTTTCATGGGCTACCGAGTTTTTACTAGAAATTCAGAAGGAATTTTAGTGAAATTTGTGCACCTATGTTAGACACTATTAAAAAGGCCAGTCAGCCTTTTCAGTGGACTGACGCAGTGGAAAGGAGTTTTCAGCTACTAAAGAAGAAGATCACAAAGAGACCGATCTTGAGATTGCCAGATTTTAAAAAGCTCTTTCAGGTTCACTGTGATGCTAGTGGTACGGCTATTGGAGCTGTATTCAGCCATGAGGATAAACTTGTTGCATTTTTCAGTGAGAATTTAAATTAAAGCAGGCAGAAATATTCGTTCTACGAAAAGGAGTTTTATGTTGTCATCCAGACACTGAAGCACTGGAGACACTATTTGCTGGGAAACGAATTTGTGTTGTTTTCAAATAATTCTGCACTATAGTATGTGATGTAATAGCACAAGCTGAATCACAAACATTCCAAGTGGGTGGAATATTTGCAGAGTTTCACCTTTATGTTGAAACACATCAGCGGGTAGGCCAACAGGGTGGTAGATGCATTGAGTAGGAGAGCTTTACTTTTGTAGGAGAGTACTGTACAAGTGCTGGGTTTTGAGCACTTAAAATATTTATACTAGACTGACACAGATTTTAAGGAGGCCTATGAGGCATGTCAGAATCCCTTGGTGAGAGATAACAATCCATGGTTGGACTATAACTTGCAAGAGAAACTGTTGTTTAGAGGAAGACATCTATGCATTCTTGACTGTTCAATGAGAGAAAACATTATTCGGGAGAAACACAGTGGAGGTCTAGCCAGACATTTCGATATATACTAGACACTTGAGCAGCTCAGTCATTTCTACTTTTGGCCAAAGACTCGAAGGGATGTACAACAATTTGTGACTATATGTAAAGTGTGCCAGCTAGCGAAGGGTCACAGTCAAAACACGAGACTGTATACACCATTTCCTATTCCAAGTAGACTGTGGGACTCAGTCAGCTTGGACTTTGTCTTGGGTCTACCTAGGACACAACGAGGTTACAACTTGGTGATGGTAGTAATGGAAAGATTCTCGAAGATGGTGCATTTTATCCCTTACAGAAAAACCTGTGATGCCACTCACGTGGCCCACTTGTTCTTCACGGAGATTGTCAGGCTACATGGTTTGCCTAAGTCTATTCTTTCAGACATGGATGTGAAGTTTACAGGGCACTTTTAGCATACCCTATGGAAGAAGATGGACACATAGCTGAGTTACAGCTCTTCTTATCACTTGCAAGCCGACAAACAAATAGAGGTGGTAAACAGGAGTCTGGGAAACCTACTACAAAGCTTGATTGGTGAGAATTCGCGGATGTGGGATTGAGTGCTCACCTAGGTAGTGTTCACTTATAATGACTCGCCTAATCACAGCATAGATTACAGTCCATTTTAGATCCTGTACGGCATGCATCCTCGTGGAGTGCATGAGTTGTGAGATGTCAGACTGCAAGAAAGGCGAAGCACAGATGGAGAAGATTTCGCTAACACGATAAGAGATTTGCATGAGCAGGTGAAAATTAAATTGTAGGACAACAACCAAAAGTATAAACATTACGTAGATTTGAAAAGAAGGGAAGTATAGTTCAATGTAGGAGATGCAGTCTTCGTGCATTTGCACAAGGAACGCTTCCCTAGAGATGCATACAATAAGCTGAAGTATAAGAAGATAAGCCCCTGCAAAGTCCTCTGGAAATTTTCAGTGAATGCCTATGAGATACAACTGCCACCAGGGATAGGCATTTCACCCATATTTAATGTAGCATACCTGCTTCCTTACAGTGCTGACCCAGAAGAAGAAGATAGAACCACACAGCCTACACGAAATACCCAGGATGGAGGACAAACTTGGATGAGATAGATGCCTTACATTTAGCATCCCGAGATCGAGAGCATCCTCGACACTTATGTGTCTAAACGAAATCGGCGAAAGGACTATTTGCAGTACCTGGTCAAGTGGAAGAACTCTCTTATTGAGGATAGTGTTTGGCTTGATGCTAGGCAAATTGAGCAGGTAGGTTTTTCAGTCGAGAAGCTCATGGACCAGAGTCATGATTTCTTTTTGCCTCGGGAGCCTGATGCAGTAGCATCCAGCTAAGGCACCATGACCAGGTGTTGGTCTCTGCCAGGGTTGAGAGTTGAATTAACTTATTGTTTGTTTTATATGTTCAGTTTGTCAAAGTAGGAGGTAGGACTTTGTTTTTATTTTAATCTCAATATTAGTCAAGGGTAGTTTGGTCGGTTAGGGTCATTTATTTGTTTGTCTTTAATAAACAATATATTAATAATTGTCCTGTCATTTTAAAATCAAAATACAAATGTGTCTAATGTAAAATCCTGCCATATAGGCAAAAATGAATACTTAATAGTTATGTAACTATAAGGTCTACAACTGAAAGTAACTACACAGTTCGATTAGCTGTAGATAGAGCATATAAATGTAACATTGAAAGTCATTAACAAGGTTCAACATTTTCAGATACAAGCAATAAAAAGAGTCAGAGCACAAAATTAACATTCATCCATCTGTATTATCCTCTACATATTGTGCAACTATATTTTCTCTATTGTTTAAACAATTTAGAAATGACAAACAAAGTGCAGGCATGCATTTTTATGTTTTTCCTCTCTCAAGAAACAAAGCACCGTAAATCGCATGCAAGTTTCCAAGACCAAAATGAATGAATGAGTAAACAAGTTCACGGCCAGGAGAATTTTCACACAGTGAAACAATTGAACGAGAAAACAGAGTCCGAGTATTGATTGAACAAACCAAACAGAGGTAATTCATTATGAATTGTTATACACCATTTCTTTCCTTTCCAAACCAAACAAAGACAAAGAAAATATATAACTGTTATTATATAAGAGTCTAGCATTACATTACCAAAGCAAATAGAGGAAACAACGACCACGAGACAGGGCAGACCCTAGTCAAGGGTTTATCATCGTGAAACCCTTGAGCCTAACCAGAAGGCTCAACCAACACAAATTACAAATGGGAATTGTAAACAGAGATGTGCCCAGGTCATGTAACAACTCAAACAAGAGACAACAAATGAATGCCAAAGTGCGACCACTAGAAAACTACAAACCCTAGCTACAATCCAACAAGCTTGTGGTGACAGAGCCTACTAGAAAGGTACGCAAGGGTTTGCAAACCAAAGCATTGAAGCCATCCATGCTCGAGATCGAACTATTGAGCTGTGCAACCAGAACAAGCCCTTGTCAAGCACACCACGCATAACAGTGAAATGAGTAGAGATACAATACAAGCAAGGAAAGAATGTAAGCTTACCTGGGAGTGCAATTGAACAAGAAACCTCGTGCTACAGAGCCACAAAACACAAGAATGACCTGAGACAAGAGGAGCAGACATTGTTAGCTTTTAAACCAAGAGAAGGTAGAAATAAATCAAGGAAATATGAATTACCTGAAAGACAAGCCAAGCAAGCCATTGTGCCTGTAACCTGAGCACATGGGAACAATAACATTAAAAAAAAATTAGTAGCAGAGCCATTGCAAAGAACCCACAGCAGGAAAGGACAGTTGGAAATTTGATAGAACCAACCAGTTGTGCAAAGCAAAACAAACGTACCAACCTCCAGAGTGAAAAATAGAACCATAAAACAAGGAATATAGTTGAAAATAGCACAGGCGAGTCCATGGAACCAAATTCATTCGCAGACAGAACCAAAATAGAGCATCACCATAGAAACCCTCGCAGATCTCTCACAGCAAAACAAAATGTCAAAATGACCAAAATGCCAAAGGGTTTTGCATAATGACCAAGCAGGAAATGAGGACCAAGGCAGGAGGATAAGTCAATTTCACATTTAAAATCCTTATTAAATGATTGCAAGCACCATCATAAATATCCACTGATCATAACAATAATCAAAAGCCAAATTATCAACCAAATCCGATTTCATCAATAGCGCCAGACAAACTTGTGTCAAGTTATACATTGGAGTGTGGGTTGCGTTCCATCATTATCATGCAAACATCATTTACATAAAATATCCTAGAAATTTATTGAAAATCATCCATAGGGTCTGAGACACCATGAGAATCTACATCTTCATATGAATGACTAGGTGTAAGTGAAGATGACCCATATTATTCTCTTTCATCAACTAGAGACCCATCTAAGTCAACATTCATGCCCACCATTTTAGGTTTCAAAAGTCTTCTAGATCTATGACTAGGTTCAATAGACTCCCATCTCAACACTGTTCATTATGGTAGAAACTTCTTCAAAATATCTATGGTCTTGAAGCAAAGAGTTCCTCTCTTTGTTAAATTAAATTTATAGATAAGTATGTCAACATCATCCAATTTTAAGAGGTCTGTGTGGTGACGATTTATATTTGTACCCTTTCTTTTTCTCTTTTTGTGACGTTGTTTATCAGTTACCATCTTTGGCTTATACACACCATCAAATGGGTGGGTATTTATGGAATACCAATGTACCTCATCCATTGTATTATATTCATGTTATTTAATGAATTTTATAACCTTTTCAACCCAAAATGGATAGCCAAGTGGATCTCCATCTGCTAATATTTCTATCATGCAATCCTCCTTAACATCCTGCATAGAACCCATTTAAGGGTCTTCCATGGCTTCATGTTGTGCACGTGATCTTCTAAAACCAATATAGATTTCTCTTTCCTTTTCGTGTTGAGAATTAATAACTCCTTCAGTTTGTTGTTGTTCAACAATAGGTCTTCCCTCCTGTTTATTTGGCATATTTTGAGGCAAAATAAATGGAGTCTTCAAAAGTGTATATTCATTTCTTGATATTGAAATGATATCACTTTGATCATTGAAAAAAGACTCCCACCAAATTGAATTAGCAACATCAAATTACTCATATGTATCTCTAATACATGTTTTTATTTCTTCCAGGCATTGCGAATAATTTATCTCTCTCTTATGCCTTCATGCATTATGGAGTTCAACGACTGATTGTCATAATATTATCTTCGATGAGAATATTGGATAATCTGGAATGAACTTAAAAAATGCTAAACCTATTGATGACTCCCATTCTGCAACAACTGAATACTTCTTGCCCCATATAAGTGTTTTTCTGTTAGTGTTTTTGATATGAAATTGATGTTGGAAGATTGCGTGATTAAGTTTTTTAATGGATTTCTCCTCACCATGCAATCTTAGAATAAACCTTCGCCTATCAATAGTTTCTTCCAACACATGAACAACATGCTCTCGAATGTATGATTTGTTAATACATTCAATTAATGACGACAAGATCCAAACATCCTTCCTCCTCAATGTTACAGAAAAATGACTAAACATATGATCAATATGGTCATGATTGTGCCCAACAAGAAGGAAACCAACCATTACCTTTTTAAAAATTCCCAATTGAATGAGCATGTTTAGATTTCCAAAAAGAACTTGATTTTTGTTTTCATGGCTTGCATTGTCCAATTGCACATACAAAAATTCAGGAAGAATATCAAACCAATGAGAAATAACATCATGGATTATAGTTATGGTAAGATTTGCATCATTATGAATATTTGGATGTGTAAAGTAAACACTCGGCAACATCTTCCCATTAAAGACCATACAACCAACCAAGTGAAACTCAATAAAAGTTTCTTCCTATAAATGTTTTGGTATGCATAGAAAATGTGGCAAAAGTGTTTTCTTTTAGTCCATACCATCAATTATAAAACCCAAATATTGTTTAGATTACGTTTTTCGATGCTTATACATTTTTTTTCCTTCACTTTTTTGTTGATTGTGACGCTCTTGAAGTGTTTTGACAATGGAATCTGCATAAAATAAAAAGAAATCGATTAATAAATATATTTTCATAGTTAACAACTATCCAATTTTTAAAAAGAATGTTATGAATTCATACCTCTTTCTACCCCTTGACATTTATCCCTTTTTGATTTAAGAGAAGCACATTTACTGCAAACCCCCACCATTTTTTTCTTAGGAATATTAACATTATTGAATTCATTCTTCCATATCCTTGTAAAATATGAATATCTAAGAAAATTGCCATCTCCTTCAACACCTTATGTGTATTCTCTGTATAAGTTGTAGATTTCTCGTCTGAGAAATAATCTGGAATATGTATTGTGTCTTTATTTGCCATACACTCTCCATGATTTAAAAAGAAGTCTTTCATCCATGAGATTGCAATAATTGCTGATGGTCGAACCTCTCTTTTATAACATATTTCTTAATAATATGTAGGATCTTTTTTGAGTCTTTCTTGGATTCTTGACAGATGAAAATTACCAATTAAATGCAACATTTTGAAAGCCTTTCTATAGATCAATACATTCCCAATATGATAGTCATAACCTGCTAGTGTAGATTTCATGCAACCCACTAAAAATGAATTTTGTATGTTTTTATTCATTGAGAAATATTTCCTCCTTTGCTCGAACGCAAACATAAAATCCATATGTTTCAAGCAATCATTTTGACAACATTCACTTGAAATCAGATCACCGATATAACTTCTACTAGTGAGATATTCTGTCCTAACCTTCTATAATTGAAATATTTTGGATTGATATGAAAATATCTACTCCTACTCCTAGATACAATATTTTCTTTCAATGTCTCCCTCATTTCATTATTCTTTGTAGAAGCATTTTCGTCATTATTAGGAAGAATATTATACTCACTATGATCACTCTAAATATAGTTATAAAATTCATCACCATCATTGATTGGAAAATATTCATTACCATCCTCACTTGAAGGAAATTCTTCACTACCAACATATAAGCTTTTGAAATCCTAAATCAAAAAAATTCTTCACCATCTTCTTCTCTGCTTTTGAAAACCTCCCTTGGAGGATTCAATTCATCATCACCTAATTGCCTTTGAAACACTCACTTATAGAAAATGCATTTTCACAACTGTGCCTCTAAAATTATATTTTACAAGAAACTCGTCATCCTCCCCTTCATCATTGGTGCTCGCATAATCCTTAGGATTATGACTAAGTGGAAAATATGACTCTCTATTCACAGTCAAATTATCATTTGTGGGAAATTCTTCATAGTTCCCTTCATCAGTGGTGGTCCCATAATCATTGGGTTTATGAATAAGTGAAAACTCTGAATTTCTATTTAATGGAAAATTTTCATCCGCCCCACCCTACCCCCCCACCCCTCATTAGTTGTGCTCTCATAATCCTTAGGATTAGGACTAAGTGGAAAATTTGAATCTCTATTTATTGGAAATTGTTCATCCTCGCCCTCCCATTCCTCAGTGGTGCTCTCGTAATCCTTAGGATTAGAACTATGTGGAAAATTTGACTCTTGAGATTCTTCATTCCCCCCTTCATCAGTGGTGCTCTCATAATCCTTAAGATCAAGAATATGTGGAAACTTTGACTCTGCAAATTATTCCCCGCCCCCGCTCAATGGTGCTCTCATAATCCTTAGGAATAGGACTATGTGGAAACTTTGACTCCGCAAATTCCTCATCGCTCCCTTCATTAATGGTGCTCTCATAATCCTTAGGATTAGAACTATGTGGAAAATTTGACTTTGAAAATTCTTCATCCCGCCCTTCATCAATGGTCCTCTCATAATCCTTAGGATTAGGACTATGTGAAAACTTTCACTATGGAAATTCTTCATGCCCCCCTTCATTAGTGGTGCTCTCATAATCCTTAGGATTAGGAGGAAGTGGAAAAATTGACTCTCTATTCACAGGAAATTCTTTTTGTTGCCCTTCATCAATGTTACTCTCATCATCCTTAGGATTAAGACCAAGTGAAAAATTTGTCTCTCTATTCATAGTGAAATAATTCATGTTACATTCATCAAAAGGAATAGAGTTGTTGCATGATGAACATGTCGATGCTAAAGAAAGAAAAAATTCACTATTAGAAGAATCCATGAACTTCAACTAGAAGATGTCGAATGATACAAATGCACTTTCTCCCAATGAAAATTTATAGCTTAGAGATTGAAAAATTCCCTCTAAAGTTTCCCCCAAAAAGTTTTTGCTGCAAATTTTCCCTCCAAAGTTCCCCCCAAAAGTTTTCGCCGAAATGTTTCCCTCAAAAATTTTCATCTATAATTTACTTGAAAACATATTACTAAACTTTTGGTCGTGAAAAATTTCACCCTAGTATTTATTCAAAATATTGAGATAAATTTTCGTTAATGCATTTTTTTGAAATTAAAATATTTTTTTCTATTTAAATTATATAACATTGACTATGTAAAAAAATTATTTTTTATAAATTAATATTTTATTTTATCCAACAATGAATGGAAACTAAACTAAACTATAATATTAAACTATAATTTTTTTTATTTTTATTTTTAAGTTTAATCCCACATTCAAGAAATGCCACAACAATCCCACAATCATTGCTATAAAAAAACATTCATTGTTTATATCCATCACATCACATCAAGTATTATGGGTCTTGTTAAAAAGTTGGAGCAATTTTGTGGATGAGCTGCATTGTCATCGATAAGACATTCAACAAGAGTTTTATGCATTTAAAAGGTTAGATTTCTTTTCTATTTTGACTATTTGAGGAATAATTTGGGGAAAATTTGTTGTTTTATGACAAAAACCACTTATAAAACTCTTTTCTTTAATATTTTTATAGTGAAGAAAATGAAAAAAATTGCTCAAATTTTGTAGGATTTTTAGGAGAAAAAATAAAGATATATATATTATATATATTATATATATATATATATATATTTATATATTATATATATTATATATATATATTATTTTAATTTGTAGGCTTTTGTAATGAAAAATGGGTGTTAATTTATTTTATTTTTATTTTTTAATTTTGTTTGAGGAGCATTAAAATTCTTGCATGAAAAAACCACTTGCTATTTAATTAGAAAAAAAAAATCCATTTATTGTTTTTGTTATATATTTGTTATTTTTATTTTTTTTGCTTTGTTTTGTGTCTTTTTTCTTTAATTGAAAATTTTTTTAATTACATTTTATTAATAAAGTTATATATATATATATATATAATATATATATATATATATATATATATATATATATATATATATATAGATATATATATATATTGAAATAAATATTTTTTTAAGTTGTAAATTTATTAAATTTAAATTTAATTTAAAAACAAATTGGTTATAGTTTTTTTTTAATAAATTGAATTGGTTGATTTTTATTTAATTAATTAAAAAACATTTTTTTTATATAAATATTAGTTTTTTTTAATTTATATTATTATTTATTTATTTTTAATTAAACATTTGAAAAAAAAATTGCCCCCAGGTCCTTTGGGCACTAGGTAGGCGCCCGTGCTGGAGGGGGGATGCTATGCGTAAAGGTCAAGTATGACACATATGAAGAATATACACCATTGTGTGAAGAAATCTCATCCAACATTTCAAATAACATTGTGAGTATGCTTATTTATATTCATGTGTCATGTATTATTGTAAGGATCATTAATTTTTTTATAAATGATTGATCATTGACATATTGTATTTTCTTTGAATAAGATTTTGTTGAGTGTCTTTCAATGATAGTGGAGAGAATTTATTATGTAAAGCCAAATATTATGAATGTGATCAACAATTTCCATGCAAAGTTAGAACAAGAATGAAGAATGAAGCAAAGATCAATAATCCATGACATTTGCAATAGTACATATAGGGGATCATCAAAGAATCCATACGGTGGGTCAATCTAATAAATATAAACATGTTTCTTTTGAAGAAGTAGTAGTTGTAGTTGAAGTTGAAGCTCAAAAATATGTTAACATTAGTGACGAGGAGGGTAGAATTGTTGTTCAGAAGAAGAAAAGAAAGAAACCACCAAAAAGAAAATGACCACAAATGTCTCTCTTACACTTGATGATGAGGAGATTGTTTATGTAGAAGAAGATATGTTACCTAGGAAGAAAAAGAAATCAAAAGTTGGTGATTTTTTAAAAATCATAAGCATCAATGAAGAACAAAGTAAAAGTTCTCAAGGCAACAAAGAAATCATAACACTAGTTGCTGATTTAGAGGATGGCATTATGAAAACAAAACAAAATGTCATTCAAAATTAGTTGAGGAAGAATAAATTAATTAACGATGGCAAAACATTTGAGCTTAATGTCACCGAATTCTATAGGTCAGATGAAGGACAATCTCAATATAAAATTAGAAAGGCACATCACCTACATGTCCATAATTTGAAAAATTGTTTAGGTACAATACATATGCACATGTGGTGGATTATGTGGTTCTTGCTGATCCTAATCATGTTCCTAACAAAGAGGCATCTTGTTATGAAACCAGTTCAAGAAAATATAGAAAGGATAGATCAACACCTTAGAATTCAGCCTCTTCGAGGGGGCAACCTCCTTTACATTACATAAATGA
>APFE031662598.1:1900-18012 GCA_000404065.3 Pinus taeda | reverse complement strand
TTCATTTGGAAGTGGGTGAGCTTATCAAAGTAGAGGAAAACTCTTGCTGGACCCTGGGAGGAACTTGCACAACACCAAGGCTCAGGTTGTAATGGTTTCTTGTTTGTTTCCTTAATACAAATAAGTCCATTCTTCTCAATGATTTGTTGTTAATGAATTGTTTCATATACTCCTTGGTCTATATGTTGAATATGCTTTGTTTTATGGAATATTCAGGTGTTATGTAATCGTTTGATTGTTAGTGTATGCAGGCTTCAAAGTGAAGGAGGAGCTCATCTGGATCGACGAGGCTGGACTGCTGCAACAAGCGTTGGACTTGAGGTAGGATCAAAAACACTTGGTTTCTCATAGAATAATGTATGTTTAGAGAAGGATTGCTCTTAATTGTCTTGTTTGTCACTAGAGAGTCTTAGACTCCTAGGGAGGTTAGTTTTGTCAGCAAAAGTAACTCTTTCCGCATGACAGTTTCCCTCCAAAAACCTTATAAATTATGATTTGGTTCCCTGATGACGAGTTGAGCTTTGATTATCCTTCAATAGGGGACAAGCCCCATATTTTTCCCTTGTTGAACTCCTATGTGATCTGCATCATATATCATCAATATCCTACACAATAAATTTATTATGAAAACAATATATGGAAATAATTTATTAACCCTCCTAAGAACATATTAAAGTTGAAAAATACCTTATTAAGTGCAAAAGGAAAGGTTAAATGTCCCTAATAATGGTTAGATGGGCCTTAAGTTGTACCTATTTGGGAGGCCCATCAGCTAGCCAATCAAATGACTTGGATCTTGGCTGCATCCATAGGCACACCTTTCTCATTAATAATGTAGCCTAGGTATTGGACCTTGTTCATGTCAAAGGAGCATTTTTCTAAGTTAGTACATAGCTTGTGCTACCATAGAGTATCAAGAACCTACAAAATATGTTGTAAGTTTTCTACCCAATTCTTGTTGAATATGAGGATATCATCTAAATATACAACCAAAAAACAGTTGGTGAAAGGAAACAAGATATCATCCATCAGCCTCATGAAATTTTTTGGGGCATTCATCAAACCAAAGGGGATGAATAACCATTCAAAAAGACCCTAGTTGGACTTGAAAGTAGTCTTCCACACATCAATCAATTCTATTAGGACCTTGTGGTAGTCGAACTTCAAATCAATCTTATTGAATTATTTGGCCCCATTAATCTGGTCAAGAAGGTTGTCAATCTGGGGGATCATGAATTGGTTCCTAACTATCACTTTTTTAGGGCCTGATGTTAAATGCATAGTCACCAGGTCCCGTCCTTCTTTTGCATGACTATAATTGGGCTTCCACGGGGTGAGGAACTTAGTCGGATGTAACCTTTTTGGAGCAACTCTTGGGTATGTCTCTTGATTTTCTCATTTTCCAAAAGAGAGTGGTGGTAGCTTAGCCTATTTGGTAGAGTCATGCCATGGGTCAAATTGATTGAATGCTTGATCTAATAGTAAAATTCCACAATCTTCTCCTTACTCTGAGAGAAAATCAAGAAGAATACAAATTTCTACCTCCGGTATCGTGTATAGTTGTCTTCCCATAGTAATAATAACACTATGAGGTCTAGACTCATATACTACATGACGCTTACACAAGTATGGTTGGCCTAAAAAACATCAAAAATTTCAAGGGGAGAAATATCACACAATACCTCATCCTTGAATGGCTTGATGTCATAGGATAGGTGACACCATCGGTTGATGCGGAGATCTCGCCCTTGGGGGAGCCATATGATGGTGTATGGTTTTGGGTGCGGTGTTGTCAGAAATCTGTACCACCTAACAACCTCTATTGACATGATTTTGTTTTCACTTATGTTATCGATAATGAAATGAATTGGAGCACCCTTCATTCACACCTGTGAGTGAAAGAGATGCTCACCTTCCTCCATATCTTTGGGCTCATTCTGTGGGACCTTTGTGGTGGAAATGGTGGCATTGGGTTTTGCACCAATGATCTTTTTTCCCTTGTCCCAATTCGGTTTAGAGTTGGAACCTAAGTATGAATCTAAGGCTTTTATCTTGGACACCAATGGTTGCCTTGCATGACATTCATTATTGTTATGAGAGGATATCTTATGGAAATCACACCACTTTCATGTGTATTTCTTCATATTCCCATTATGATTATTTGTTTACAACTTAGACGGGTTGTCCTGGGGTGGTCAACCCTAGATCTATCCTTTGTTTTGTGATTTGGGGATGCCTTGATTCTACTATGAGGGATTCACAGATTCAAAACCATGTTTCTTCTATTTAAACTTTTTCTCGATTTTGACAACATATCGGTATGTTGCACCGAGTGAGGGGATGTATAGGAACTCCATTTCTATTTGGATGTATCTATATAGAGAACCACGGTACTTGAGTACCATATGTCACTCAAAATATTTGATACCCAACTTGGGGCATAAGGTATGAAATACATTTGTGAACTCTGGCACTACTTGGTCCCTCTCATGTCGTAGTGTGGTCCATCTCATGTACTAGTATTTGTAGCTTCCAACAAGTTAATATATTTCCTCAACAACATCCCTAAGAAAATTTGAACTGGCTGTGGCTAAAAATAATCCAGATTCCTTTGTGGCTTTTTACCCATGGTAATATTCCCACCAATCCTTGAGATGGGGGGGAAACCTTAAAATATGCAAAGGTAATCTTTTCTCTATCAGAAAAATTGTTGATCAAAAAATACCCTTCTAGCAAGTTTAACCATTTTTCTAGAGAATCCACATCTATTCGGCCTTCAAATATAGGAATATCAAAATCAACTTGTACCTTGAAGGGGATAGCACCCACAAAGTGGCCACTTGATCAAGATGCATCAATTATTGGCATTTGTCAGAGGATCTATGAAAAACTATCCATCATCTCATTTGTCACTCGATGGCTTCCTCAAGCAACAATTTAATAATATCTCCTATTCCCTTTTATTTATTTTCTTCCATAATGGGAGATCATCTATATCAGTCGGGATGGTCTTGCAAGGGCTTAAGTAGTTCTAGTTCCAACTCCTTATACCCTGACCTCATTGGGGACATGAACATAAAATCATATAAAGAGCATACTATTGTGATACCATTGATATAAATTTATGAAGGGAACAAAATGAAATACATATTTATAACCATAAGCATAGAGGTACAGTGAAAACTTGACTTCTATTAATAAATAGAAGGTGTTGAAATTGTAAAAATGAAAAATGAAACAAACTAGCTCAAATGGTGGTATCTTGTATCTGAGAAGAGATGTGATGGATATGCACCTTCACCAAGATGTGTTACAATGAGGCTTCGGGGCCTTTTACTACAAATAATCAATCAAAAAACCCTAAACATCCAAAAATCTAACCCTAGGAGATGAAGTGCCAAAATGCTTGTGGGCCCCAATAGGGTAAGTTGGAACATCAACTTCCTAAGGTCATAACTTTGGCATACAATCTTTGTTTGGTGTGCTCGGTATCCCGTTGGAAATATATGACCAAGAAGTACATTTTTCAATTACAATCCCTAAAAAAATCATTTAGGGCCTCAAAACTGCTCCAAAAGTTCAGGACCAAAAACCTATAGAAAAACTGTCAAAATAGAAAATTGTCTTGTGAGCTAGTGGAATAGGTGGGTGGCCACTGAAATCAACCAAGATCAAAAGTGCCATGTAACCTTGGAGGTGTGATCTTATTTAATCAGTTGCAATTACTCACCTTTATAAACACATAACTTATCCAACATGTAGAGTAACCCATCTTGGAGATGCTAGTCAACGACGTTGTCACCATCATGCACATGGATTTGGCTTTGCAATTGTTGAAGATCTCCTTGAAGTCCTCATTTTTCTGAATATGCCTCTCTATATGCATCATGAGTGAATGGTTCCATGTAAACCAAAGTTCCCAAATCTGCGATTTTTTATGTCAGTGACCTTGAAGCATGTCGACCAAGTTGTTTGTGGCGCCCTTCTTATACTTGACCGCTAAATGAAATTGTCGTAGAAACCACCTCCACTTGAAATTATTGGTACGTTGTAGCTTACTTTGACCCTGCAAGTACTATATTAGCTAGTGATTTGCGTGGATTATTGTATCATTTCCCATCAAATAGTCTTCCAATTCTTTATAGTTTGCACCAAGGCATATAGATATTTGTCATAGATAGGGAAGTTAAGAATTGGCCCATGAAATACTTCATAATGGTAATGTACAAGCCTTTCTCCCTGTGTCAATACCACTCCCTTAACACACCCACTCGCATCTGTCTCCATTTTTAAGGAATGTTACAAGTTCGGTAATGCCAGAACTGGTGCTTAACTGATCTTCATCTTAAGCTCTTTAAAGGTCGTCTACTAACCTTTCCCCATTTCCGCATTGGAAATTGTTTCCACTTGTTATTATAATGCGGAGTAGTGTTTCCACCACTAAAAAAGAGGCTATGAATTTCCTCATATATTGGGCTTCGCCAATGAAACTCCTAACCTTAGAAACATTAATAGGCACTGACCATTTCATGATGGCCTCCATCTTGGCAAGATCTATTTTCAACTCTCCTCCACCTATCACATACCCCAAATACACCAAACATTGTTGTACAAACTCAAACTTCTTGAGATTTTCTAGCATTTTGTGCTTATTTAATGTCTCTAGCACCTATTTCAAGTGTGATATGTGCTCCTCCCAAGTATCAATGTATACCATTATATCATCCAAAAATTCCAAAAAAAATGAATTTATAAAAGGGCACAGTATATCATTCTTTAACCTCATAAACATAGTTAGTGAATTGCATAGCCTAGATGGCATGACTAACCACTCATGCAAACTTTTCCTAGTTTTGAAGGTATTCTTCAGTGTATCTTCTTTTTTTACTCAAACCTAGTGATATCAAGACTTTAAGTCCAACTTGGTGAAGTATTTCACTTGTTTCAATGGATCCAACAAATCATCTATTCTGGGTAGGGGGTACCTATTCTTGAGTGCAATTTTTTTCAATTCCTTATCATCTATTCACATTCACCAAGTCATATCCTTCTTTGGCACAATAATGATGGGTGACCCACATGGTAATGTACTCAAACGAATGACACCTTTCAATAGTTACTACAATTGTTTCTTCACTTCACTTGCTTCTATAATAGACTTCTTGTACAACCCACTATTTGGAAATGGGGATTCTAGTAATAGTTGGATCCTATGCTCCATTTCCCTCATGGGTGGTAGCCCTTTAGGATCCTCTAAATACATCATTTTGTGCCTGTAGCAACTCTTCAAGTTTTTTTCACTTTTTCCTAGTATACCCCTACAACAATTACTTTGCTATAATTGAATCTTCTACAAATTGATTCTCATAAAAATAGTAAAAAATACTTTCTAGAACTAATCAGTTTCTTGGCTTGGTTGGCACTTACTAGTAAAATTTTCAACTTGTATGTATTCATGTTAATGGTGAATAATTTTCCATCATTGAAAAGGCATTATTGATTGGCTCTTCCCATGAAGATTACATCCCACATGTACAGATAGGGACTTCCAAACGCCACCCCACATACATCAAAGAAAACTACGTCTAATTCGTCTTCATCAATAAAATCAACACTGATATCAAATATGATCTTGCACTATTTTTTTACCTTTATTTTTGTGTCCTTATTACCTATATCTGAATGCATATGGACTTGGATGATCACGAACTTTCAATCCAAATTTGTTGACCAACTCTACTGCAATCACGAGTCAAACATAGTATCAATATTGGTCTTTTTAACATGTATTTCTATATGGAAGAGCCTATTCACATCCTTTTGCATTGATGTACATATGATATTCTCATCCATGTTCAATCTACTTTCAACATGGCTGCTTGAATTGTGGCCCATGGGATTCTTCTTCATATTATTTCTTTTTGTTATTTGAGTTAAACTTTGTATGCAACTTCCAACACTTCTCCTTTGTATGATCATCAATGTTAAGATTGTTGTAGTGCTTGTTGGGATATTTACTCTAGTGTGTTATGGATACTTTCTTTTTATCTTTTCCCCTTTTCCACTTCTTCTTCCCCTCCTTAGAATTGTCTTGGTGCTCCTCCAACTTCGATCCACTTGATTTCCCTTTCTTCAAGCCTATGTTCTCCAAGTATTATGCTTGTACATAAGCCTTGTCCATTGATCTGGGCTTGAACATCATCACTTGCTTCTACAAATGGATTTGTAGACCCCCCCAGATACTTGAGAAGTACATTTTGGTTCTTTAAGGAGATATTCAACATTATGGCCATCTTTCTAAATTTAGTGGTGTACTCCTATACAGACTACCATTTCTTCTGCCTAAAGTAGTGTCATCGATCCATGGGTCCTCTACATATTGGATAGGATAAAATTGTGAATTTATGAGGGTTTTAAAATCCTTCCACTTAGTCACTAGAGGTTTTCCTTCCAACCTCAAGTTCTTTGTGTGGATTTCCCACTAGGTTAGGGCATGGCACTCTAATTTCAAACATGCAAATGAAATCTTATATTCTTCCTCTATATTTTGAATGTTGAAATAAACTTCTAAGTACTGCAACCAGTGATTTAACATTAGAGAGTCAGTCTAACCTTGATACAACTTGATATTTACCTTCACTTCATTTTGAACAAGTATTGTAAATGTTTCACGACACTCGGAGTGGGTTGATATTTTTGGGGTTATTTCCCTTGATCCTTCTCAGTTTCTTCTCGATCTTTAGATCTCCCCTCTGATCTGACCTTTGAATTAGAACCCTCGTCTTCTTCGAATAGTCTGAGCTTATTGGTCAAGGTTGCCATGAGGAGATTCACATTAGGGTTTATATCTGTAACTTATGCTTCCAGTCGTGAAAACATGTCCTCTATAGGATCTCACGAAGATTATTCACATATTTATCGACCATGACTAGGGTTTTATGACTTTTGGCTTCGCCGATCTAGATACCCTACAAATATCTACAATATACCCAAATAAACCTACTATGATACCAATATGATCAGTAAATTACCGTGGATATTCCATTGGAATGTTCCTCATGATAAATCTGATAGATTATAATTAAAAACTCAAAATAAACACTATGAGGGTTTATCTCTTTAGATTTATGGATCTGTAAATTATTGTTTTATTACATGTACATTATAATTATAATTATGTGGAAAATAGACAATAGTGAAATAAAAACTCAAAACCAACATTTAACAAAATATATATCCTAGGAAACCCTTTCGAGAGAAAAGCCAGCTGGAAGGTGAGGTCGCTCTACTCTCTTTTTCTAAATAGGAAATGGTTGCAAGTGTAGAAATTCCTTGTAGATTCAAACTGTTGATTATAATATGCTAAAACAATAGTCTTGAATATACTCTACTCATCAGCGGAAATAATTAAACGATCGTGAAATCACGAAGCATACAAAAGAAATATTTCAATCAACATATTACACAATGATTTCCCGGGGAAAGCCATAGTTAAAAACCCCTCCTATCTATATATTGCATTATTCAAAAAATATGAGAAGATTACAATGCTTTTCTCAAGCTCGATCAACCTCTGCACTATCTCTATTTGTCTCACAGCTTCTTAGACAATCTCGGGCCAATACTTAACCAATTTCCTGCTTTCCCAAGTACCTATTTCCTTGCATAGTTTCCTTTGGAATCAAACCCCTATTAATTACGGAAATTCCTCAATTGGAATTGCGCAATCCTCATGGGCCTTCCTTTGACTACATGCACCACCTGTACAATTTGGATGATTATACAATTGATAGTACAATATCCTTGAACTTCAATATCAACTGGGTAACTCTCAAATATGGCATGCATGAGTTAATTATGAGCGAATCATCAGTTTACTAATTGATCACTGTAGGCAGAACCACACTACACTACAGGCAACGCCACACTACTAGACCTCCCACTAGTTCCTCCAACAATTGGAACTAGTTTAACTAACTTTAACTCAGTTAAACTGAATTAATTAATTACAAAACAAAGAAACTAAAGCAAGGCTCCTATAAAGTAGGAGACACTCTACATGACTCAAGTTAGACCCTCAACTCGAATTAACTGAGCCAATTAAGTCAAATTAACTTAGTTAACTAATACAAGTTGTCATGAGATGCGCAATTACAATTTTATTCCTAATTTAATTCAAGGACAAAATTAAACTAGCATTTTCTTGTTGCATTCTCAACACTCCCTCTCAAAAACAAAGGGATTATCTACTACCGTGATCCTGCTTCTATGAAACTTGAATTTGCATATTGACAAATCATTTATCAAAATATATGTATCTTGTTCCTCTCTAGGAATGTACTCCAACAACATGATTCTCCTTTGCACACAATCTCATAGATGGTGATACTAGATGTCGATATGCTTGGACCAATCATGAAAAAATGGAATCTCAGAGAGTTTGATACAACTATAGTTTTCACAGTAAATCACTGTAGGATCCCTCTGCTGACCAAATAGCCCAACAAGGATCTTCCTCATCTAGGTAGCCTCACAAGTTGCTTGACTAGCAACCATGTACGCTGCCTCTGTCGAACTCAGTACAACTGATCTCTACTTCATGTTGTACCAAGAAACTCTTGCTAAACTAATACTAAATATTCCCCCTAGTGTGCTCTTCCTATCGGATGGACTCCCTACCCAAGCTACATCTTTGAAACCCTGAAGCTTCACTCCCTCTGTCTATTTGTACCAAAGACCAAATTGAGTGGTTCCTCTGAGGTATCTCATCACATGTTTAGCTACCTTCAAATAGAGTTTGGTTGGCTTAACCATTGCTTGACTAAGATGGTTAACTGCAAAACATATGTCTGGTCGTGTGTTCACCAAATACATGTGAACCCACAAGTTGCCTGTAAATAGTAGCCTCCACTAATTCACTTGAAGTGGCATCTTCCTTCATCTAATTTCCTGTTAGAGGAGTCTCCATGGGTTTACTTCTCTCCATGTTCAACTTCTTCAGTATCTCGTTGGAATTCTTTCCCTGAGAGAAAAATAATTCCCCATCTCCTTTCCATACTTCCATACCAAGAAAATAATGCATGAGCCCCAAGTCCTTCATCTCAAATTCTCTTTCAAGATCCTTTTTGAAAGATGTTACCATCTTCTCATCACTTGTTAGAATTCAATCATCGACATATAATACTATAGTCAAAAATTTACCTTCACCCATAATATGGTAAAGGTTTGCATCTACTTCACTTTTGGTGAAGCCCAACCTTGTGAAATAGTTGCCAATCCTGGTGTACCAAGCATGGGGTGCTTGTTTCAATCCATACAATGCTTGCTTTAGTTTGCACACATCAAAATCTCTATTGAATGTCTCAAATCCTTTCGACTCCTCAATGTACACCTCTTCCTCAATCACACCATTGAGTAATGTTTTCTTCACATCCATTTGATGTATCTTCCATCCCACCTATGCTAAAAGTGCTAGAATAGATCTAAT
This sequence comes from Pinus taeda, assembly GCA_000404065.3. Classification (NCBI taxonomy): domain Eukaryota; kingdom Viridiplantae; phylum Streptophyta; class Pinopsida; order Pinales; family Pinaceae; genus Pinus; species Pinus taeda. The sequence goes on along the minus strand of APFE031662598.1, from coordinate 8,525 downwards.
TGAAGAGTACCTTTCTAGTGGACCAATGGTCTCCTCGTAATCAATTCCATCCACCTGAGAGCACCCTCTAGCCATAAATATATCCTTTTGTTTCTCCAAACTCCCATCTATTGTGTGTTTTACCTTGTAAAGCCATCTAGGACTCACCACTGACTTGGTTGTTGGTCTTGGGACCACTTCCCAAACATTGTTTCTAATAATGGAGTCGCATTCCTCAACCATGTCATCAACCAATACTAGTTTTTGCATTGCTTCCTTGAATGAGGATGGCTCAATCTCTACACTCTCACTCATGAGATCCATGTAGCCAGTGTACGGTGACCTCCTCTGCCTGTGTTGTGATGTGGGTGCTCCCACATTCTCTCTAGCATCATGCATCAATCTTTCAACCTCTTTGGTGTGCTTCCTTCCATCTCTTGAAGTCTCTTCATGCGTGGGTGCTTCCACTCCCTTCTCCTCTTCATGTGGTTGCTCCACATCATCCTGATGTTCTTCCTTTGGAGCTAAAATCTCCTCTTCTCCATGAACTAAATCTCCCTCTCAAGGGAACATCTCATGGTCTTCTCTTCATCAAACTTCACATCTCTATGAACCATTTTCATCCTGTGAGATGGTAGCGACACCCGATAGTTGTGAGGTGTATCAGTGTACCCCACAAATATGCCCAACTCAACTATTGGCTCTAGATTTTTCCTTACATCCTTGGTAACATGACAGTAGACTGATGAACCAAAGATCCTGAAGTGTACCAAATATGGTTTCTTACCTAAAAAATCTTCTTTTGGTGTACTCATCCCAAGAATTCGATGAGGACTTTTGTTCTGCACATATACAATTGTGTTGCATGCTTCAACCCACAAGTGCAATGGTAGGCCCTCATCATGTAACATTTCTCATGCAACTCCCAAAATGGTTATGTTCTTCCTTTCATCCACCCCATTTTGTTGTGGTTTATGGGGTGCTATTAACTCCCACTGAATTCCTTATGATGCACAAAATTTCTTGTATTCATTTGACACATATTCTCCACCGTTATCGCTTCTAAGAGCTTTAAATTTTCTACTAGTGCCTTTCTCAACAAGTGATTTAAATTCACAAAATTTAGTGAACGTATGATATTTCTTCTGCATGAATAAAATCTAGCATTTACGTGAGAAATAATCTACAAATATTGCATAATACCTGTGCTTGGTCGTGGATGCTATCGAGAACTGTCCACACACATCTAGGTGAAATCTTTCAAGGACCGCTTGTGCTCGACTATCCTTATCATGGAAGGTAGCTTTGGTGTACTTCCCCAATGTACACCCTTTCCATGTGTCTCCTTGCTCTAGTGTACCCTTGGGAAGTCGTGTAGAAATTTGTTGCATGATCTTCAAAGCTCCATGGTGAAAGTAACCCAATCTTCTATGCCACAACTCACCGATGTCTCGGCTCTGCACCTTCTCTTCTTTTGTTCTCAAAGCAGCACAATCTTCTACATCCAATTTGTAGAGGTTCTTCACCCAAACCCCGATCCACTTAACTTTTCTTGAGGCTATGTGACAAAGAAAATCCTTTCCTTTCTAAATATCACATCATATCCACGGTCATCCAACATGGAAACTAAAAACAAATTCATCTTCAAACTCGGAACATACATGACATTTTTAATGTGAGAGGAGAACCAGACTCCCTCTGAAAGGTAACAGTACCGATGTCAGTCGCGCTACACCTCCCATCATCTCCCATTTCGATGTGTATCTGGAGATCCTTCTCCTCCAAGTTACTGAAGAATTCTTTGTTTCCGGTCATATGGAATGAGGCTCCACTATCTAGATACCACACACTACCCATCACCGATGTCACCATGCAAGCGATGAGGGTGAAATAAAACTCGAATTTTGAAGCAAGAGCTTCACCTGTCGCTCCTCTTGAGGGCTTCTTGTCGGCCTCCTCGTGTGGACACTTCGTGGCATAGTATCCCAGCTTGTGACAATGAAAACATTTAATATTCGACAAGTCCTTCTTCTTGCCACCCTGAATGGAATCTGATTTGGAATGGGATGACTTCCCTTTCCCTTTCTTTTCCTTTCCAGCTAAGGAAAAATTATCCTCATCATCATGCTTGGATGAGGATCCATCTTTGGTGTTTCATCGATTCTCTTCTTACACCAAGTCAGGCCACAAACGCTCCCACTCTAGTAGCTTCTCCCTCCCATTAACTGAGTCTTGGTAGTTGCTCCAGCTCTTGGGAAGGCCTAGAAGTGCTAGGTTGACCAGATCACCTTCAAAAACTGTCACAACAACACTTCCAAGCTCATCTTGACATTGGGTGAACTTGGTCAAGTACTTTGGTATTGTGTCGTCCTTCTCCATCTTGATTTTTCTAAGCTTTTCCTTTAGTACCAACTTCTTGTGGTCATTGTTGTTTTGAAATAGGTTTGTCAAGGCCTTCCACATTGCATATGGAGGTTCGAGACAATATGATCTCTAACTCCTTTAGGATAATCCATCTCGCCTTTACAATAAATTTTCTCCACTCTGTCATATCTTGAGCATCAGCTACTGGAGGGTTATGAATATCTTTGTCTATGAATTCCTTAAGCTTGTTGTCTTCCAACACTATCTCCATCATGTCATTCCAAGCAATATAGTTTGAACTACCCTCAAGGGCATATTCGAGTCTCAATCCGTAGAACAACATCCTGCTGGCTATGAAGTATGATACTGCAAATTTGATTTCACCTGCAAAAGACAAACTCATATTATCCTCTTCTATAGTGATTTCAACTCCGATACCATGTAGAAATTCCTTGTATATTTAAATTGCTAATTGTAATATTATAAAACAATAGACTTGAATCTACTCTACTCATCAACAGAAACAATTAAATAATCATTAAATCACGAAGCATACAAGAAAAAGAATTCAATCAACACATTACAAAATGATTTCCTGGGGAAATCCACAACTAAAAATCCATGCTATCTATATATTTCATTAGTCAAAAAACATGAGAAGATTACAATGCTTTGCCCAAGCCCGAGCAACATCTGCACTATCTCTATTTGTCTCACAACTTCCTAGACAAGCCCAAGCCAATACTTAACCAATTTTCTACTTGTCTAAGTCCCTATTTCCTTGTGTTGTTTCCTTGGGAATTAACCCCCTATTAATTAGGGAAATTCCTCAATTCGAATTGTGCAATCATCATAGGCCTTCCTTTGACTGCATGCACCACTTGTACAATTTGGATGATTATACAATTGATAGTACACTATACCTCAACTCCAATCTCAACTGGGTAACTCTAATATATGACATGCATGAGTTAATTATGATTGAATCATAAGTTTACTGGTTGATCATTGCGGACAACACCACACAACTAGACCTCCCACTAGTTCCTCCAACAGTTGGAACTAGTTTAACTTACTATAACTCAGTTAAACTAAATTAATTAATTACAACTCAAAATATACTCAACCAAGGCTCCTATAAAGTAGATGACACTCTACATGACTCAAGTTAGACCCTCAAGTCAAATTAACTAAGCAAACTAAGTCAAATTAACTTAGTTAATTTGAGATGTGGAATTACAATTTCATTCTTAATTTAATTCAAGGACAAAATTAAATTAGGATTTTCTTGTTGCATTTTCAACATCAAGTACAAAGAAGTAAGGCCTATAGATCGTGGGTTACTACAGTATACAAATTCTCTTTATGTACTCTCTCCTTATCCCTCTTGGTTACTCTGCTCATCTATGGAATAAAAAATCCCTCAAAAAGAAGGGAACCCCCCTTTTCCTCCTAGTGGCTTGGTTATAACATAATCTGATAGCCTACTAGTGGTTATGTTTGATGATGAGCCCCAAAATTGGTAACAATTTGGGCTCATTTGGCATAATTTTCCTTGTTCAGTCCTTGTTCAAATCCATCATTTTCTATAGTTTATGCATTATTTTTAGTATGTTTATGTCTTTGGTACGAATAGGGGAAGTCACTTGTCCTAGGTGGTTAACATGTGTCTATTTCAGGTTTTTTGACATCTATTGGAGCAAAGTCAAAGCAAATGAGCTATAAGGCAGCCAAGCCTGAGGTGAGGACTTGAAGGGGGGGTGCCTATGGCATTCAATGACCCTTCCTCGGGATCTCCACCTCCAACTCCAAGCTCCAAAGACCACCAAACCAAATCTAGAAGGCAGCCAAGCAGCATTTAGAAAGGGACTGTTTAGCTCACAGTTTGACAGCCGAGTTCCACAAATTGAGGTGGCCAGCTAGGTCCCTCGTGATATATAAATGTTGAGGCCTCAGCCTTCATAAAAAGACTTTTGAAACTATTGTGTACTTTGCACCTCAGTGCTGCAGCTCTATTTTGTTCCTTTGTAGCCATTTTTGGCATGACTTTTATGATTCTTTTTGGATAATGAGAAGCATTTTGGTTTCCTATCAAATCTGAGTTTTTCATAGGAGCCAAAGCTCTCAGGTTTGGGCCCAACCTGAGAGCCTAGGACCTCCTTTCTGTATTGTTATTTTTCCTTTACGTATCAGTGTTTTCCTTTATGCATTTGAATATATTTCTGTTAAGTAGATTTCGTTATGGTTGCTGGAATAGATCACTGTTTATGAATGATTTTGGTTTAGGTGTTTTGGTAGGATAATAACAACAAAACCTCCAAGAAAAAGGGACAACCACACTCCTGGTTCTGCCTCATCCTTATTGGATTTGGGGCTGGAATTGAGGAACAGTGCTGCCTCACAAAAACACTAGTTTGCTTGTTTATGCAATCTTTCAATGCGTTTGTTTCATTAGCAAAGATTAGTCATGGGTTTGGACATCTGAAATGTTTCTTTACATAGATGGTGTGCAAGGTTCTCGTCCCAAATAAAGTTGCTGCCAATTTATGTTGTTGATGGTTAGACTAGACTAGTTTAGGATTTGATCATTTGTAGGTCTTTGTTGATTTGATCAAGGTACACCGTGCAGGGCATCCTCATTCATTCATTCATCTACGCAAAGCATCATCTAAGCCACCTGTCATATCTCTTAGCTAAGTTTCTCGTTCCCTATCTACCCTTTTTGTCCACGAGTCCTTACCTCCTTACCTATCATTGCCTTAGCCTTCTTCAAGCCAAGTCAGCCTTCTACATCTCTTCACCTATCCACCCACCAGTCCTTAGGCCATTTCTAGACCCCTATCCTACCTCCAGATCCATCCATGCACCTTTCCTCACTTATCCATCCCCTAAAAACCAATTTCCAAACATCCTGTAGAAATTCTGAAACTTCCTGTAGAAATTCTGGAACATCCTGTAGAACCCCTGCAGACTTCCTGTAGAAGCTCACAAGTGAGGTTTCCTGATAGCCAAACCTTGTGAAACTCTGGGGAAGAGTGTTAGGGACTCCTTAGACCCTCTCTGAACCTCTCCAACCATTTCCAAGCATTCCTCTTCCTTGATCCACCCCTGCACAGTGAAGCACAGTTCAAGCATATGCATGTGAAAATCAACACTTAATCAAAAAAATATAAAAAGATACTTTCTAGGACAAAATTAGTCTAAAACATATGCATTTTCCCTTTTTGAAGTCAATGGAATCTCATTCAGTAGTTTGCATTCTCATTTTTGCATCAGTAGAACTAGCTGGTAGAATTAGGGTTTGCTAGGGTTTGCATTTCTTTTTGGCTTTCAGTTTCTTTTCACAAGTAGATTAGCTTCCTTTGAGTTAGCGTTCATCCATCACCTAAAAGCTTCTTCTGAGAACTTATAGAAGTTGGCTGAAGCCCCTAGCGGACTTGTGCCAGCTGACCAAGTGAAAGCTGCGACAAGAGCTAGTACTTGTGCATACAGCATCGTCGCTTCCAAGTTTGTTACGAACAACCAGGTTGGTAAAAGTAAAGAAGGGAGTCCCAGGAGTTGTAGCATTATTGCTGCAATACCGGAGCCCACCATCTTTTTGGCGCCGTTGCCGGGGAAGCGTCAGAGTATTGGTGATTGTTGCTTTTCTTCTATCTTCTACTACAACCTTCTGCAAATAGTTTATTTCATTTCCATTCTGCAATTTCATTTATGCAAAAGTAGAGTAGACATTTCCTGCTTTCAAAGATTAGCATTTCAATTCCGCAATTTCAATTTTGCAAGCATAGATTAGAATTTCAATTCTGCAAGCGTAATTAGCATTTCAATTCTGCATTTCCATTCTGCAAAATAGATTAGTCCTTTCCTGCTTTCATTTCAATTCTGCATTTTCATTTCAGTAAGATAGTTAGTTGCAGTTCAATCTATTCTCATTTTGCAGGTACAAGAAAAAGATACCAGAAAAGCAAGAAAAAGTATTTCCATTTCATGCCTCGTAGGAACGGAGATAAAACCGGCAAATTCTTACCCAACACCCTCACCACATCACGGAGTCAACCTTCTCTTTTTTCTGGTGACAGTGAGCCAGAAGACCCTATAGGGGAACCTCCTGAGATATACGAAGATCCTATAGCAGAAGAAGAGTTAGGAAACATTCCATCTGAATCCATGGCTGAAAACCAAAACGGTAGAAGAGAAGATGAGAGAATAGAGGGTGCCTTTCCCATTCGAGAGACCAATGGAGACATGAAAATGAAAAACATAAGTCCCTCTGCACTACCTC
>APFE031662594.1:0-27259 GCA_000404065.3 Pinus taeda | reverse complement strand
AACAACCATACCAAGGACAGTACCAATACGGTCCTGCTACGCAACAACCAGTCTATCAGTATCAACCGTACCCTGGGTATACATATCAACAACCTCAGCAACCCCAGTATGGTCCGGTTAATCCTGGTTTTCTAGGAGGACAGAATATCCCAAATGCAATTCCAATTCCTAGTTATCCTGAATATCCTCCTCCTGGGGCTGGTCTGTAGACCCAGAGTTTTAGGGACCCTAATCGTCATTTACCGTTTATCACAACTTTGGACTTGCCTGACTTGACACACCTTATGAACGATCCAATTAACTATCTTCATTATTGGCCGCCAATGCCATATAAGTTGCCCAGTGATATCCCTAAGTTCGAAGGTAAGCCAGGAGAGGACCCGTCGAACCATGTGATGACTTATCACCTCTGGTGTGCGTCTAATTCCATTTCAGATGATTCAATTTGTTTACGACTTTTCTAGCACACTCTAATTGGTCTTGCGGCCAAGTGGTACATCGAGTTACCGCAAGCCACTTTTTATAACTTTAGTCAGTTAGCTACTTCGTTTTTAACTCATTTTCAGTTGCCAGACAGATATGACAATGGCACGGAATTATTAACTTCATTAAAGCAGTCAACGTCCACTTACATTTCAGATCATATTCATGAATGGAGACATCGACAGTGTTTAGTGAAAGTTTATATCCCGGATCAAATCTTAGTTGAATGGTTTGTAAAATCTTTACTGCCCAAGATCACAGAGGATGTGGCTAAGGTCGGAGTTGTTATTGAGGAGCAATTAATTGCTCAAGCACAGTACCTTGACTTAGTTCATAATCAGTCGGGTACGTTATGTTAGCACTCAAATATGCCTTAGGCTGAAATAAGGCAAGACTAAAGGCCACATCAAACCACACTCAGCCTCGTAGCTAGCCCTACGAGGACAGGAGAGGGCTCTCTGCAGGTCAAACTCGGAAAAAGGTAATCAAGAAGGCTCAAGATGACCGAATTGATGAATGATTTTAGGCTAGGTATTAAGTACAAAGAGTTTAGGATTGATTTTTTATGATTTTGTTGAAATCAAGGGAAAGGCAATTGTGGGTGCGGGGATGAGGCACAGTTTTTGCAGAGGTCCACTTGGGGCAAGGTAGGCAATTGTTTTGATGCCTTAAAGTAGGTGAGATGGATAGATCAGACCGGTGAGAAGCTAAGGAGAGGAAGGGGTCTCAAGGATTCTCCTTAAACTAAAGAAAACATAGAATATTAAACAAATTTAAAGGCATAGCATAGCAATTTCATGGATTCTACCTTAACACTTCATTTGCTTAATAAGAGAAGATTCAATAGAGTTAATGATGCACATACACAACTTACAAGTACTGAAAGAAACACACCATCAATACATAAAGCCACATGGATCCCAAGTATTGCTGCAAAACCCTGGTCTTTCCTTTGCCAAAAATGCTGATAAGATATGTACAATATAGTCTCAAAGCTATCCCCAGAGTCCAACCATGAAAATGACTAAGAAAGTACATAAAATAGGCAAGCTAACACATTTCCTTGCCTCTAGGAGTCGAGCTCATCATCCTAGGAGCTGTTTCAACCAATTCTAAGCTGAGCACTAGAATCTAGGCAATCAAACCAACTTACCTCTATAAGCTAGGAAACCAATTCATTCATTAATTTTTTGCCATTTTATGAATGAATCTTCTAGAATAGGTAAAAAAGTGTCATGTAAACATGAAATTACATAAATTACATCAACGAGGATTAAAATCCCCACCAAAAAGTCAAAACTAGTCAATGTTGCGTTTTCCTGAGCTGAAGGTGCAAAACTTGCAAATTTTCCCAACACGTAGCGCGTCATTTCTCAACGCATAGTGCGCCTTTTAGGCCACCTTTGAGGCACTTCCATGCATAAAAATGAGGCACAAGTGGGCTTTTTGGAAAGGTCTAGATTTCTACTCCCCAACCCAAGTGGAATTTCTCAATTTGGTGGCCATTTGCCCATCCAAAAGTGCAATCTCCCAAGACTGCTTTCTCTGTGTCCAAAAAGTGACAGAAGTTCATTTTTTGCTTGTTTTTTGACCTTTTGGGGGCTCAAATCTCCATGAAACTTCTTGGAAGTGGCTGAGCAGGTGTATTTTATCATGGAAAAACCAAAAATGCTGACCTTTTGTAAAATGGACCTCCCCATCTTCAGGGTAGCGCGCAGCGCGCTACGCGTTGAGGGCAAAAACCTGTTTTTGGCACAAAAAATTCAAAATTGACCAAAATTGCTCCAAATTTCCTGAATTTTGAGCTGGAGGTGTATCATTGAGCACCATGCTCCCTCAAGGTGGCTTCAGCCAAAATATGAAGTGGATCAGGCTTTTTCCTCCGTTTTAGTGCCTTGGCCAATTGTCCTTTAAGTATCTTCATTTTTGCTTTGCACACATGCATGTGGGTCCAATGATGATTTTTCATGTGACGAAGCAAATCTTTGTCTCTATTGGCTTTTGCCAACAACTTTTCAAAGTGAGTGTTCACCTAGATGAGCATTGATTCCTGATCGATAGGTGTCAAATCACCGGGTCTCCTACGGGCCAATTCCCGGTCTTCACGAATCTTCTGCTGCTCATAAATTTCATGATCATCTTCCCACTGTTTGTTGTGCTACTCTAAGTAGTTGATCACCCATTTTTCCATCTGCAATTTCTTGTGCAATGACTCATTCTCGGCCCTTTTCTCTCGGATGATCTCCTTGAGCTCTGAGGTAGGAGAGCTAGCATCAACATCAATGATATCCGTGTCCTGACCTCTTGAAGGACCCTCATCAATCATGGGCCTCTTGCCCCTGTACTGGACCTGTACCTGTGCTAAAGAAGATGGCGAGACCCCTTCCACATGATGTGGAGGTAATACTCACTGTTCCGATGAAGTCAACGAGACCCCTTCCACCCCGGGTGGAGATAGTACTCGTCGTGCAGCTGTAAATAAGGCTCTGGGGCCTTTCTAATATGTCACATATGCTGGAGCATCAACATGCTCAGTCTCATGAATGTCAAACTGTTGTGAAGGCCCTCCCTCATCATGGACAATCTCAGGTGGTGGGTGTGGCACCGTGAAGAAGTCGTGAGAAATGAAATCCTCCCATGGAATACCCTGTTGTGCCAACTGATGCGTCACTATGATCTTGATCAGTGCATAATGATAAATGCTTTTGTGTTGTTGTGCTGGGCTCTTCCTTTGTACCAAGGGCACCATCCTCTCTATATTTCGGCACATGAAAAATGGAATGTTCATCATTCGTACCCATGTGAAATGCATTAACAAATGGATATGGTACGAATATAGACGTGAAAATCTGCCCTCACAAGTGAAATAGTGAATAATGAGCCTCATCAAGGGTGCATACTCATCCCTTAGGAATCTGAAGAGAAAAACATCAGTTAGGTGTCTCATACATCCAGGTTTGATATATGGCTCATAATGAAATCTGTCTAACTGTTGGCGCTTGTTTCACTCCTCTCCAACATTTGGTATCCCGGTTGCTTGAGGAACAATCTCGAGTGATAGTTTGAAGTCCACTCCTGAAAGGTTCACATGACCATTGTGCAAATGTAGGACAAACAAGTGGACTAATTCTCTGTGATGTTGAATTTGTGAGATCCTCTCACAATACTCAAAACATGATAGGTACCGAAAATAGGTCACTGCAAGTGGACAAGCTTGCAAATGAGCCAAAGAGGTGGGCTCCCCCCTGACATGCCGACCACCTTTACCACCCTTGTGATGCCTCCCTGGCACCTCTATCTCCGGTGTTGAATCACGGTCATCACTCTGTTCATAATCTGGTTCAGTTTCTGACATGGTTTTGGAGGCAAAGTTACTGAAATGTAATGTTGACTTTGCACCCAATGAACTACTGTTTGACTTTTTAAAATGTTGTCACCAAGGGGACAAAAAGACATGGGAATTGTTAGGGAAAGGGGAACATGAGGGAATTAGGGACAATAAGTGGGATTTTAAGGTGAAGTAGGGTTTGGGAATTTTAATAGGGTTTAAGGATTTTAGTGGATTTTAATAGGAAGATTATAAAATTGCATGGGAAAATTTTAAGGAGAATGTTGGTGAAGGTGGGGGAAAAAGGGATAAAAAATGGGCAACCTTGGACAACAAGAGGAATTTGAAACCCTAGTACCATTGCGACTTTAAATTTTCCACAACAATGTAGGGTTTTGATTTATCATTTTCATAGCATTTGAACATATTAATTTTCTCTTTCATCTTGCAAAACCAAATCTATCCATGGAGGAGAGGCCTACCTGCAATGTGCTTGAGAGAAAAATTGATTTTATGGCTTGCTGGCAATTTGTTGAGCAGAAAACCCAACGCGTAGCACACCTTGCCCAACGCGTAGCGCCCCTCTGACACGTAGCGCACGTGCAGAATAACACTGAGAAAAGCTCCCTGACGCGTAGCGCGCCCTTCTTGATGCGTAGCGCGCCTCTGAAACTGCCCACTTTGCTCAAGAACTCCTAAAATCGCCTTTGCAAGGTTTCACTTAGCTTGTGAGAGGAAAATGAGTTGCTAATGAAGAATGATGTGATTTTATAGGCTTCCTTTAGATTTTCATTTGCCCAAAACCCACTTTATAATGTTTTGAATGTTGACACTTTTTGAATTAATTGGCTCTGACTTTTCATTTCTTTTCTTTGAAAAATTGGCTGAAATGATGATTTCTTCTGAAAATTTTTGTAGGGATAGCTTCTAAGGTGCTTTGGCAAAGGAGACCAAGGCTGCACTTCGACATTTGGAGAGTTTGAAATTTTGAGAATTTTTACAAAAAATGAGATAATGACCTTTGTTTTTCAAAAACAGAGTTTTGAAAACAAGGTGAAAATTTAGCTGTACAATAGTGAGAATTTTTGAAATGATGCTTTATGAAGGACATCCCTCTGGCCTGCTGGTCCTTTATGACCTCTCAAGACAAAAATTGACTCAACCCTAGACCTAAGACCTCGAAATTTAAAACAAGATAAATGACCCTTTGAAGATTTTATTCACTCAAACAAACCTGAACCAGCAGTGCCAAACACGAGGGGAATAAAAGACACAAACTCCTCCAGCAGAGTTATGGCATGCTTACCGGAACATGATCACACTGATGGGACACCTAATTATGAAATGCAAAGAGCTTTGATCTCTGGTGGAGGGCTACTAGACCGACTCTAACGTTGGCTCCAATGGGGATGGTAGCTCCTTGGAGATACCAAGAACCGTAGATCTCTGTAAGAGCTAGACATCGCCTTCATCCATTGGGCAATGGAGTCAAGACTTGAGCTAAAATGCATGACTAAAAACCGACACAAGCTAACTCAACAACAAGACAGAAAATTGACTCACAAATTACTCATGACTGACTTAACTAAAACAAGAACTTACAAAGCTTATTTGAAGGGCAGCAGTCCATCGAGATTTGAGGGCTTCAAATCATGATGACAACCACCTGCATACTAATGAAATATGTACAATCATGTGTAATGAGATTTCCAATGTAACCAATCCAATAGGTGGCTACATACCAAATTTCTGCTCTCACTTTTCTCGAGCAGGCGGAAATGTACATGTAGGCAACTCACAATAACCACTGAAACCAAGGCTTATGATAACGAACCAAGCAAAATTTATCTTCTCTAGTGCTTGCAAAAGGATGCCGAAGGGATCTTGATAATCCTAAAGCGCTATCTTGTCTTGAGATCCAGCAGCAAAAATACAAGTACTCCCTTCATTCTGATATGAAAGAACAATTGATTTCCGAGGGATAGGAATGCACAGAGAAGTATGTGATTCTGCCATCTGAGTGTTAGATGTAGGTTCGTTGACCATGAGAAATCCTGGCATATTGTCTCTCTCAAGTTCATACTCCTCATCTTCATGGTCTAGGTCATTTTTAAACAAAAAACAATCTTCAAGATTATCAAACATGACAGCCTTATCATCTTCGTGAAAGAAAATAGTATCTGTTTGCTGATCTATAAAACTAATTACAAGACTGTCATCATTTTCAAAAGAGGAAGAGATTTCACCAACACTTTCTTGACCATGTGTGCTCTGCAAATATGCTATAGCTTTGGCTGAAACAAGACCTTTCAGAAGTAGATCTATCTCATCTTCAGACAAAGGAGACAATACCTTTTGTTTTCTTTTGCTCAAATAATAATTGTCTTCATATGACATGGCAATCAAATTATCATTTACCACTGAGTGATCAAAAGAAGATTTCTCACTTGCTTGAGCAAAGATCCCATCTTGTTGTCCATGAAATGACCAGATTACCTCCTCATGAAGGCTTTGGTCAATAACTTTGTCTTCTTCATTCCAGATGGTCTCAACAATAGAGCTCTCCTTCATGGGATTCAGAACAAGGTTGTCTTCATCATCACGATCTGAATCTAGATTTGAAATGGTTGACTTGACTTTATCACATTCTGAAATTGAAACTTGACTTTCATGCATGTTGTCTTCTTCTATGGACAGATCTGGAATAAAACCTTCTCCTTCATCATCTTCAATTGTACTTAGATCTTGATCTTGTTGCACATTTTCCTGATCGTCTTTATGCTGCTGAAATGGATTTTCATATAGGGCTTCCATGATCTCATCATCCATGAAATTATCATCTTCATAATATTTCTCAAGGCTTTCAATAAAAGTAGAAGCATGTTTGCAACAATCATGAACTAATTTTAATGATGGGTAAGATACTTGATATCTTTCAATGAACAGAGCATGAAAATCCTTTAAACAGTAAATACAGGCCAGCGGAAAATTTGCATACCAAGATTGGGCTTCACCTTCGAGAGTGGCTAGAAATATCTTCATCAAGCAATCTTCAGGAAAATCCACTTTCAACTTGCGAATATGCATATGAAATCTAACCAGATGTAAAGCAGCATCTTTCTTATCATCATTGTTAAACATAGGTAGATTCCTTGACCAATCTACCTTCGGAATTTTGTTTGGGAAACCTGGAATGTGATCTCGGCTCATGGGAGCATATCTTCTCATGATTCAGTCCCTCTTGAAAATCTCACAGCTATTGATCTCCCTGCAGTGAAGTCACCATGAAGCATTGATTTTTGGATTTTTTAGTGAATGGAGTCGCCAGGTGAATGATCTCAGCCTTCTTATGTCTGATCATTGTTCACCATCAACCATCAGATCTGAACTTGATACATGTACTGGGGCAATTTATAAGTTAAGTGTTACGATTACAAGCTAGACCGGAGATCGACTGAAGCAGCGTTTATCTATTATGCACTCGCAGAGCAATGTGCAGTTCGAAAGCTACCTGGCGTGACTTCAGACTCCGTCTGTAGCTATAAATCAAATAACACTAACAAGCAAAAAAGTTCATCCCCAGTATGGTCGCCACTATGTTAGCGCTCAAATCTGCCTTAGGCTGAAAAAAGGCAAGACTCAAGGCCACATCAAACCACGCTCAGCCTCGTAGCTAGCCCTACGAGGACAGGAGAGGGCTCTCTCCGGGTCAAACTCGGAAAAAGGTAATCAAGGAGGCTCGAGATGACCGAATTGATGAGTGATTTTAGGCTAGGTATTAAGTACAAAGAGTTTAGGATGGATTTTTTATGATTTTGTTGAAATCAAGGGAAAGGCAATTTTGGGTACGGGGATGAGGCACAGTTTTTGCAGAGGTCCACTTGGGGCAAGGTAGGAAATTGTTTTGATGCCTTAAAGTAGGTGAGATGGATATATCAGACTGGTGAGAGGCTAAGGAGAGCAAGGGGTCTCAAGGATTCTCCTTAAACTGAAGAAAACATAGAATATTAAACAAATTTAAAGGCAGAGCATAGCAATTTCATGGATTCTACCTTAAAACTTCATTTTCTTAATAAGAGAAGATTCAATAGAGATAATGATGCACATACACAACTTATAAGTACTAAAAGAAACATACCATCAAGAAATAAAGCCACATGGATCCCAAGTAGTGTTGCAAAACCCTGGTCTTTCCTTTGCCAAAAATGCTGATAAGATATGTACAATATAGTCTCAAAGCTATCCCCAGCGTCCAACCATGAAAATGACTAAGAAAGTACATAATATAGGCAAGATAACACATTTCCTTACCTCTAGGATTCGGGCTCATCATCCTAGGAGCTGTTTCAACCAATTCTAAACTGAGCACTACAATCTAGGCAATCAAAACAACTTGCCTCTATAAGCTAGGAAACCAATTCATTCATTAATTTTTTGCCATTTTTTGAATGAATCTTCTAGAATAGTTAAAAAAGTGTCATGTCAACATGAAATTACATTCAATTACATCAAAGAGGATGAAAAATCCCACCAAAAAGTCAAAACTAGTCAATGTTGCGTTTTCCTGAGCTGAAGGTGCAAAACTGGCAAATTTTCCCAACGCGTAGCGTGCCATTTCTCAACGCATAGCGCGCCTTTCAGGCCCCTTTTGAGGTACTTCCTAGCATCCAAATTAGTCACAAGTGGGCTTGTTGGAAAGATATCTATGTCTACTCTCCAGCCCAAGTCGAATTTCTCAATTTGGTGGCCATTTACCCCTCCAAAATTGCAATATCCCAAGACTGCTTTCTATGTGTCCAAAAAGTGACAAAAGGTCATTTTTTGCTTGTTTTTTGACCTTTTGGGGGCTCAAATCTCCATGAAACTTCTTGGCAGTGGCTGAGCAGGTGTATTTTGTCATGGAAAATCCAAAAATGCTGACCTTTTGTAAAATGGACCTCCCCATATTCAACGTAGCGCGCAGCGCGCTACGCATTGAGGGCAAAACCCTGTTTTTGGCACAAAAAATTCAAAATTGACCAAAATTGCTCCAAATTTCCTGAATTTTGAGTTGGAGGTGTATCATTGAGCACCATGCTCCATCAAGGTGGCTTCAACCAAAATCTAAAGTGGATCGGGCCTTTTCCTCCGTTTTAGTGCCTTGGCCAATCATCCTTTAAGTATCTTCATTTTTGCTTCGCACACATGCATGCGGGCCCAATAATGATTTTTCATGTGTCAAAGAAAATCTTCGTCTCTATTGGTTTTCACCAACAACTTTTCCAAGTGAGTTTTCACCCGGATGAGCATTGATTCCCGATCGATAGGTGTCAAATCACTAGGTCTCCTACGGGCCAATTCCCGGTCTTCACGAATCTTCCGCTGCTCATAAAGTTCATGCTCATCTTCCCACTATTTTTTGCGCTGCTCTAAGTAGTTGATCACCCATTTTTCCATCTACATTTTCTTGTGTAGCGACTCATTCTCGGCCCTTTGCTCTCGGATGATCTCCTTGAGCTCTGAGGTAGGAGAGCTAGCATCAACATCAATTATATCCGTGTCCTGAGCTCTTGAAGGACCCTCATCAATCATGGGCCTCTTGCCCCTGTCCTAGACCTGTACCTGTGCTGAAGAAGATGGCGAGACCCCTTCCACATGATGTGGAGGTAATACTCGTTGTGCCGATGATGTCAACGAGACCCCTTCCACCCCGGGTGGAGATAGTACACATCGTGCAGCTGCAAATAAGGCTTTTGGGCCTTTCTGATATGTCACATATGCTGGAGCATCAACATGCTCAGTCTCATGAATGTCAAACTGCTGTGAAGGCCCTCCCTCATCATGGACAATCTCAGGAGGTGAGTGTGGCACCGTGAAGAAGTCGCGAGAAATGAAATCCTCCCATGGAATACCCTGCTGTGCCAACTGATGCATCACTATGATCTTGATCAGTGCACAATGATAAATGCTTTTGTGTTGTTGTGTTGGGGTCTTCCTTTGTACCAAGGGCACCATCCTCTCTATATTTCGGCACATGAAAAATGGAATGCTCATCATTCATACCCGTGTGAAATGCATCAACAAACGGATATGGTACGAATATAGACGTGAAAATCTACCCTCACAAGTGAAATAGCAAATAATGAGCCTCATCAAGGGTGCATACTCATCCCTTAGGAATATGAAGGGAAAAATAGCAGTTAGGTGTCTCATACATCCAGGTTTGATATATGGCTCATAATGAAATCTGTCTAACTGTTGGTGCTTGTTCCACTCCTCTCCAACATTTGGTATCCCGGTTGCTTGAGCAACAATCTCGGGTGATAGTGTGAAGTCCACTCCTGAAAGGTTCACATGACCATTGTGAAAATGTAGGACAAACAAGCGAACTAATTCTCTATGATGTTGAATTTGTGAGATCCTCTCACAATACTCAAAACATGATAGGTACCGAAAACAGGTCTCTGCAAGTGGACAAGCTTGCAAATGAGCCAAAGAGGTGGGCTCCTCCCTGACATGCCGACCACCTTTACCACCCTTGTGATGCCTCCTTGGCACCTCTATCTCCAGTGTTGAATCACGGTCATCACTCTGTTCATAATCTGGTTTGGTTTCTGACATGGTTTTGGAGGCAAAGTGACTGAAATGTAATGCTGACTTTGCACCCAATGAACTGCTGTTTGACTTTTTCAAATGCTGTCACCAAGTGGACAAAAAGACATGGGAATTGTTAGGGAAAGGGGAACATGAGGGAATTAGGAACAATAAGTGGGATTTTAAGGTGAAGTAGGGTTTGGGAATTTTAATAGGGTTTAAGGATTTTAGTGGATTTTAATAGGAAGATTATAAAATTGCATGGGAAAATTTTAAGGAGAATGTTGGTGAAGGTGGGGGAAAAAGGGATAAAAGATGGGCAACCTTGGACAGCAAGAGAAATTTGAAACCCTAGTACCATTGCGACTTTAAATTTTCCACAACAATGTAGGGTTTTGATTTATCATTTTCATAGCATTTGAACATATTAATTTTCTCTTTCATCTTGCAAAACCAAATCTAGCCATGGAGGAGAGGCCTACCTGCAATGTGGTTGAGAGAAAAATCAATTTGATGGCTTGCTGGCAATTTGTTGAGCATAAAACCCAACGCGTAGCACGCCTTTCCCAATGCGTAGTGCCCCTCTGACGCGTAGCGCAAGTGCATAATAACACTGAGAAAATCTCCCTGATGCGTAGCGCGCCCTTCCTGACGCGTAGCGCGCCTCTGAAACTGCCCACTTTGCTCAAGAACTCCTAAAATCGCCTTTGCAAGGTTTCACTTAGCTTGTGAGAGGCAAACGAGTTGCTAATGAAGAATGATGTGCTTTTATATGCTTCATTTATATTTTCATTTGCCCAAAACCCACTTTATAATGTTTTGAATGTTGACACTTTTTGAATTAATTGGCTCTGACTTTCGTTTCTTTTCTTTGAAAAATTGGTTGAAATGATGATTTCTTCTGAAAATTTTTGTAGGGATAACTTCTAAGGTGCTTTGGCAAAGGAGACCAAGGTTGCACTTCGAAATTTGGAGAGTTTGAAATTTTGAGAATTTTTACAAAAAATGAGATAATGACCTTTGCTTTTCAAAAATAGAGTTTTGAAAACAAGGTGAAAATTTAGCTGTACAATAGTGAGAATTGTTGAAATGATGCTTTATGAAGGATAGCCCTCTGGCCCACTGGTCCTTTATGACCTCTCAAGACAAAAATTGACTCAACCCTAGACCTAAGACCTCGAAATTTAAAACAAGATAAATCACCCTTTGAAGATTTTATTCACTCAAACAAACCTGAACCAGCAGTGCCAAACAGGAGGGGAATAAAAGACACAAACTCTTCCAGCAGAGTTATGGCATGCTTACCGGAACATGATCACACTGATGGGACACCTAATTATGAAATGCAAAGAGGTTTGATCTGTGGTGGAGGGCTACTAGACCAACTCTAACACGTTACACGAGAAAATCCCCGATCTACCCAAACAAAATCAAATCGCTGCAACTCCTTCAGGGTCTCATGCCACTAATGGTATGATTGGTATAGTTAATAAAAAATGTAAGAAGAAGTCTTCCAAGAATTCTTCTCCTATCATAACCGTGCCAAATTCCCCAATAGGAGATTCTTCCGCGGAACTTTCTGCCGACATTCATGTTGTAGAGTCATCTACAACTAAATCAAAAACCGGTGGTAAGAAGAAACAGAAGAAGACGAATAAAACAGATAAGAATTCGAAAGAGAAACTAGAGAAAGAGGAATCAACTGATGAGAAATGCAAACCTCATTATCCTTGTCTCATTTGTGATGAAGAACATTTTACGAGAGACTGCCCTCATCGTGCAGAGGTTGCGAAAATTGTCAAAGGTTCCCAAACTCCTGTTGTTTTGAAGGATCCTTTTCCAAATCAAGACAATAAGATGATAGGTTCATCCTCTAGTGCCAATGAATAACCCATATTGATGATGTCCCATGTTAGGATTGCGACTCGATCGCAAGATTATGGTAGTAAAAGTCCTATTGATGGCAAAGAAGCAGAATCTTTTCATTCTAATCCATCAACCTCAACTCCCGGTTCCGATCCACTACAGATCGAGAAACCTAATCCAGACTTAGTAATCAAAACACCCTCCAAGGGTATACTTTGAAAGTCTACTTTCAATCCACATGCGAGAGTGGCTCAGAACTATAACATTGTTGAGGATTTTGGCCGTTTCACCTTCAGCAATGTCGGCTTTGGAAGCACTGCAATCATGTCCAGCACAACGTAAATTACTTTTGTCGGCTATAGGAGCTGTTGACGTTCAGGACTCAAACCTTATAATATTTGATCTAGAAAATAGTGCACCAAGCTTACCTCATCAAATGGCTGTCCAGATTCCAGTGATAGTAAAAAACAGACCTGTTCATAGGACTGTGATTGATGAGGGAGCTTCCACATGTATTATGTTGATACAGTGTATGAGATCACTTGGTTCTCCTTCACTAAATCAATCCTCGATGATTCTAAAGGTCTTTGACAGTCGTGGTTTCATCCCTTTGGAATTCTACAAGATTTACCTATAGGGGTTGAAGGTAAAACCGTTAATATAGATGTGGAGGTGGTTGATGCCCCTCTAGATTACAACCTTCTCTTGGGTCGTAGTTGGTCTTACGCTATGAAATTTGTCGTTTCATCAGTCTTTCGGCTTATAAAGTTCCCTCATAATGGAAAGATTGTATCCTTAGACCAGTTGTCTTACTTTTCATCCGACCCAACCTCTGCTGAGAGCATTCAGCATGTTGGTAAAACGACGATCCCATATAAGGATGTTGGAGTAGGATTAGTTAAAGATTCCAGTTTACTGGGCACTTTTCCTTTTCCTCCTATCAATGCATCGTCTTCTACTGCAACCATTCATATGATTTCATCAGGTACCATTGTTAATGATGATCCTTGGATCATACCTTCTGAATCTGAGATAGACTCATTTGGTACTCTTATGCCTTTGAGTCCGTATGAACTTGCGTATCAGACCGTACAGTCATTCGCCGACACAACATCAACCCATATCGACTTAATGAATGTGGTCCATGAGGAATCACTTTCAACATCAAACTCGAATTCAATAATGTTTTTTGAACTTGTTCAAACTGATGAGCAAATTCATGCAATCCTATGCGTCGATAAGTTACCATGGGAAGATCTTCATCACAGATCTTCGTTTTTACCCGAGGGCGATCATTTTGAAAATGATTTTTCATCAATTTTTATGACTGAATATGTCAAGGACACTCAAAACCCAATAAAACAACTCGATTCCGAGTTAAACTTGGGAAATATTTCTCGAACTATTCCCCTTGACATTTCAGTTAAGCCTGGAATTTTTGAAAACGTTCATATAGGTGCCTCTTGTACGAAAGATGAAATTCAAACATATAAGGCCCTATTTGAAGAATTTCGCGACGTGTTTGCCTGGTTATATGAGGAAATGCCAGGAATTGACTTCGTAATTGTAGTTCATGAAATCAAAACTTACCCAGATGCTAAACCCGTTCGGCAACGTTTATGTCAGATTCACCCAAGAAAAGTTGTTGCGATTAAATGGGAAGTTGAAAAATTACTTAAAGCAAGTTTCGTTTATCTGATCCCATTAACGGATTGGGTATCGAATATTGTTCCAGTTAACAAAAACAAGTGACAATAAGAATATGTATCGACTATAGGGACATTAATCGAGCCTGTCCAAAGGACAATTATCCCACTCCCTATATCGATCAAATCATACCAAGCAATTGCTGGGGAGCAAGTACTCCAAATGGATTGTCATCCTACAGGAGTTCAACTTGGAGTTTGAAAAGTCTAATTCAAAGAAATCTTTAGTTTTTGTGGAATTAATGTGTGACTTCTCGCGTGCTAACACGGAAACTGTGGCAGAGGAGCCCATTGTGGATGAATCCTTGTTTCTAATCAGCACTTTAGATCCGTGGTACGGGGATATCATCGTTTATTTCCAAACCCAATCCTTTTGGCCAGATATTTCATGATCATAACGTCGAAAAATACAATTCCATTCCCAACAATTCAAAATTATTGGAGATACTCTTTATCGTCGTCGGGTGAACTCTGTTTTTTGACGTTGTTTGACTCATGAGGAAGCTGAAAAGGTCCTAAATGATTGTCACTCTAGAGCGTGTGGCGGTCATATGTCTGGGTATGCCACAGTCCAAAAGATACTGCGCGTTGGCTACTTCTAGCTGTCTATGTTTAAAGATTGTATTATTGCGGTCTGAAAATGCCACAACTGTCAAATTTTTGATCGAAAGATGCGCGCTGCACCTGCTTCTCTTCACTCTATAATTTCCTATGGTCCTTTTGCCAAATGGGGTATCGATTTTATTACATGTAACCCTCACTTAGTCGAGGGGCATGTGTATATTATCCTTGCGGTAGATTATTTTACCAAGTGGGCCGAGGCAATGCCTACATTTGAGGCAAACAGCAAAACAGCTGCGATTTCGTATTTAATCATATAATTGCTAGGTTTGGTGATCCACAAGCAATTATCACTGATCATGGGTGTCATTTTCGAAACGTTATGATGACTGAACTTACAGGCCAGCTTGGCTTGCGT
Source organism: Pinus taeda (assembly GCA_000404065.3). Classification (NCBI taxonomy): domain Eukaryota; kingdom Viridiplantae; phylum Streptophyta; class Pinopsida; order Pinales; family Pinaceae; genus Pinus; species Pinus taeda. The sequence goes on along the minus strand of APFE031662594.1, from coordinate 12,324 downwards.
CACGATAGTTCAACTCCTTATTATCCACAAGCTAATGGCCTAGTTGAAGCCATCAACAAAGTTCTAGTCATCATGATCCGACGAATCATTGGGATTCATCGGTCGAATTGGCACAACATGCTATTTTCAGCGCTTTGGGCGTATCGAACCTCAGTAAAAACATCGACAGGTTTCACTCATTTCCAACTAGTTTATGCTTTGGAAGCTATGTTGCCTATTGAATGCGAAATCCCATCATTACGAATGGCCATCAAGTTACTTCCAACCACTTCCGAAGAGGAAATATGTTTTTTATACTTGGCTTAGCTAGATGAGAATCGACGCGATGCTGCATTAGCGATCGAATCTCATGCAAAACATATTAAAGCTCAGTATGATCGAAATGTGACCCCTCGAAAATTTTCGGAAGGAGATCTAGTGTTATTGTATGATCAGGCAAATGATAAATTAGGCGCTGGAAAATTCGTGCCTATGTGGCATGGTCCCTATGTTTTCAAGAGAAAGCTAGCAAAAGGGGCCTATGAATTGGTAGACTTTGACAGGGTCTCTTTAGGTAAACCCATAAATGGTCTTTACTGAAGAGGTATTATGCTTAAAATGAGTGTGGAGATTTTTTAGTTAGGTTAGTTTTTTCTTCTAGCTGGTGTGTTTTAGATTAAAAAGTGTGCTTAGCTTTTAGAGAGCTTTTCGTCGTTATTCCCGCTTATCCTGGTTTTACTCTTGATGTCACTGATGTCGACGCCTCTCCAAACATACATTGGTTTCAGTGATGGTTCTTGTTGTAGTACATGGAATATTTCTTCCGCAGCTTGGGTTATCTATTCACCCTCTAACGAGTTGGTATCTATGCATGGGGTAAGCCTCGGTCAAACAACAAACAATATTGCAGAGTATAGTGCAGTGATTGAGTTATTATCTGAATCTATTTCATTTGGGATTCGGAGTTTGATAGTGAGGTTAGGTTCTGAACTCGTTGTATTACAGCTTAATAGAGTATACGCCATTAGAAATCCGGTATTATTGAGATTATTTTTGAGAGTGCGTCTCTTGGAATGTGAATTTGACTATATTGAATATCAGCATATTCCAAGATCTTTAAATACATTAGCAGATGCAATTACTTCTCAAATGTTAAATAGACATGTGCAATAATCATACAAGTAAATTTAAAAACATTCCATAACTTGTTTAACAAGATAAGCCGGTAATAGTGATATCATATAACATAGGAGTGTGTCAAAATATACATCGTCCTCGATCATAGGTTGAAAAACACCTTATGATAGGAAACAATGATAAGTACAAAAAGCAAAAATTTCATATGTGACTACAATAGGCGATCATCCCATCACTGGTGATGATCTCAATACGAAACCACTGCACGGGCCACCTTACAAAGGAACCTCCTAAAAGGTGATGGGGCCCCAATCACATAGCGCTGAAGTCGATGAGGGATGTCATCTATGCTGGTCTCTGGAATTTCCCCTGTCAGGCGCTCTAGATGGCTCTCCAACTCGGCCAAAGTCTCTGCTGATTCGTCCTGTGGGGCTGGAGCCGGTGCAATGGGTTGTTTCCTCTCATAAGGCCGGAGAGCGGCTGGTCGCCATGGGCCCACATCTGCATTTGAAACTTTTACTATCAGTTTTGGGACAAGATAAAAAAAAATATATAAAAAATAAAAAAAAATAAAAAAATAAAAAAATAGGAAAATGTTGAAAATGATTTTACCTGAGTCATCCCATTGCTCTCCTAGCGGAAGAGCTATGTTTGGGTCCCCACGAAAATCAACCCCAGCATAAGGAAAGTCCTGGATAGAAAAAAATTGGTTCTCCAACCATTGGAAATACTCAGGTTTGAACCGAACGACCTCGGTCCCCTCATCAGGATGACGGGCCATAACTGCAACCCATCGCATCATTTTGGGCTCTCGAGGAAGCCCAGCTCCAACAGTAAGGTGCTGCAGGATCAACATCGGAACCCTCTCCAGACCAAAACTCACAACTATAGCACCATACCCAAAAGTCTTTAGTTGTCTGTTTTTTGCCCTGGTCAATTGGCCTTTCACATTAGCCAACACATCATCGCACTAGTTGAAAATGGTGCCTCGAAAGCAATCAACTGCCATCCGCATCTGGGATCCGGTGGCTATGTGTAGCGCTGCGCTACCGCAGAGTCTGGTAACTGTAAACCCAATAACCATGAGTTCTGGACGGGATATGGTTTTGATATCTATCCCTTTGTCTCAGTTCTGGACGTTGCAGTACTCTAACCGGAGGCTCTCGACAGACTGGCCACCTGCCCTGGCCTCGAATAGAGTCAAATTTTCACCTCTCCTAGGCAAACTAGTCAAAAAGCATATATCTGTTGGCTCGATTTCGGGCTGGTGCCCACCAATAAAGAAGCACTGGTCCTGTATACTCCATCTATCAACCAGCCACTGCAAAAAGTCCACTTGGGCCCTCATGCCAGGTATGGCCCAGAATTTGTATAAGCCACATGCCTTCAATGCATCAATCAAAGTTTGATGATTCATCACGGCAATGTCTACATCCTCATGCTCCCGTTCTCGCCAATCAAGCATGATGTTTATCCTACATCCAAGTAAAAAGGTGAATTAGAATGCATAAAGTTGATCTCTTTGGGTAATTTTTGAGTTAGTTAGGTTTTTACAAACCTTTGCGCGGGGTACGCACCCTCTTGTTAGGGATAGTGCATGAGGCCCACACCTTGCCTTCAGGGCAAGTGCATACCCCCGACCTTTTTCCCATTGCAAAAAAGTCGGGGTACGCGGGTCCCCTGTGGTAAACCCGCAGGCCCCCGCGCGTGGGTTTTGAAACCTAAAAACCTCCTAAAAATAAAAATCAACCCCTAAAAAATAATTTCAAACAGATAAAAATGAAGAGTAGGATGATGTGGATTACCTGGAGGAGACGGCGTTCGATTTCGATGGACGGATTTTCTGTAATCTTCACGGGAAGTTTCTAGTCAAAAGCCCTTTTTTCTCACCCAAATCTCAAACGGTAAAAATGAATGGTAAAAAGTCCTTTTTATAAGTTTTTTGAGTAAATAACTTCCAAATTTGTTTATGTTTCACTTTGAAAAGGTGCTTTAACGACATTTTTACCCATTTTTAAACAGGTATGAATAATGTTTGAGTTTTTGTTCAGGATAATGGATTTTTCAAGCGAAATCGGTCATTTTTCAATGAAAAACATTAGAGTCACCTTTAAGCTCTTTTCTAACTCCTAAAACATGAAAGGGTTGCTGAGTTTTTCTTTTTAAGCTCGTTAAAACGAAACTAAAAAGACGGTCCTCTTACAGCCCTTTTCTGACTGTAAAAACACGAAAAGATTGTCGGGTTTTTGTCGTTTCAAATTCGATATTGGTCATAAAATGACGTGTCGTTGATCGCTTTTTTACTTTCTTGGATCAGAGGCACTAATTACGAAAAGTACTCATTGGTCATAAAAGATCAAGCGGTTCTCTCAAGTATTATTTTATACTTTTTCGGGCTTGGGAGACACAAATTTACGAAAAAGGCCAACCCTGGAGTCTTCTTAAGTTTTTTCAGACTATCTAAAAATGAAAAACGCCGAGTTTCTCCTATACTGGACTCATTAAATTTTGACAGTAAAGGACCTGTTCAATTACAAACAGGAATGGACCACTCCTTCTTAGGGTTCGAATTTAAACTAAGTCGGACTCATCCGAAGGATGAGCTTATAATCAAGCATATGTTATCCTCCTCAAGCTTGTAAAAAATAAAGAGGTACTTGCCGGAAATGGTGGGGGAAAAGAGAGAAAAATCAACCTGTTTGTCACACTTTGTAACCACTCTTGAACACAACACTTTCATTCACCTGGGTTGGGAAATCCTTTACCTAACAGTTGATCAAACCACATTGAAAGTCTTCAGCCAGTTTCCGGGTATTAACTTTGGGTCAATCGTCACCAAACCATCTGTCGTGTCGTTATGTGTTCAAGAGGTCTGTGCGAATAAGCCATTCATCTACAAAAATATCGGTCATTCCATCTTGACCATCCCTGAGTCAGTCCTTGCAACTAAATTTCTTCAAACTTGATCTATGATTTCGTGTCGTGGGCTTGCCTATGACGGATCGCTTTCTATCGACTTCATCTCTTTATCTAGAAAGATGATCTAGAAATCACCAGTACCTTGGGATCTGCATGCCTCAATGGTAGGTTTCTCGTCTTCAATGATAGGTTGCATCATTGACCTTTGATTGAAGGATTCTGTGATATGTTCGACATCGACACATCTAATCACATCTCATGGATGTTACTGAGTACTTTGAGAGCCATTTTCATTATTGGTGGTTTCTCTCACAACTTGTTAATAGTTTACATCATTGACTGGTAATCAAGTGGTTTCTACCATGTTCAACTTCGACACATTCATTCGCATGGATAGAATCGTACTATTTCGGGAAGTAGAAATGAAGACCTTGGATCTACTTTCCACCATTCAGGCTGCGAGGAATTTTGTATTCATTATATTGTAGACTATTCATAAATAGATGGCTGAGTCCATACTGTGTCTACATGTGCTATACTTGTGATGTCTTACAAGATCGTTCCTATATCAGAGCAGTAGTCAGTTTTCTAGTTAGTTTTGATCTGAGTATGGGAATGCCTACCTCAGCGATGATATGATCTCATATATATATTTTGCATTTGAATGTTTTTTATAGGTTCCAACCGGGTTCTCCACAAGATGATCATCGAAATGATAAAGTACTTCACTCTTCTAAATGATAAATGAAAATCCTCATCTACTACAGAATTCGTACTTTGGGGGCAATCTGTTACACAAAAATATCGTCACCATGACTATTTGCAGTCAGTATGGGTCCATCATCACTTATACTAGCCTCCTAAGCAAGTTTCAGACCTTTAGCTCTTCATGTCAAGCTTTGCAAATGAGAGAAAGACATTGAAAATCAATAAAACTCTGGTTCCGCACTTTCTCTCACTTTTGCCTGTGGGCCCGCACTCTTTGTTCATATTACCTGCATATCTACACGCTCTGTTTGTAAAGGGGTGGGTGCATACCCCTGTAAAAGTAAAAAAGGCCCAAGTTTATTCTAAAAAACTCACTTTGGGTTAATTCTAGATGTTTCTAGAAGGAATTTTGACATGGATTGTTCGCTCCAAGGTGGTTCATGCATCCCAAAAGAGAAGGAGCTAATCCCTTGATAGGAGGGGCTATCCCTTTGAAGGAGGGCTTTATCCCTTTGAAGGAGGACCTAGTAACTTCCCTCCATTGCACTATAAATTAAGGCATTGGGTCAGTTGCTAGGGAGGTTAGAAGCTGAACATTTTGAGGGTAAATGCTGATGGAATTGGGGCTTCCTAGTTAAACTTGAGAGGAGAGATCACATACCTTTTGGTTTCATTGGGAAGTGAGTGAAACTTGTCAAAGTAGAGGAGACTTCTTGTTGGACCCTGGGAGGAGCTTGTACAGCATCAAGGCACAGGTTGTAAAGTTCTTCTTTCATTTGAATTAATACAATCAGATTCATTTTTCTCAACAAATTGTCTTATGTGGTTTTTTTCATAATCTCCTTGTGCTATTTAATTTGTTTGCTTGTTTGTGTTTTCAGAAGTACACTTCAAGGAAGCTCATTTGGAGTGAGGGAGCGAGGCTTCCACAAACTTGCATTGGAACCAAGGTAGGCCTAAAACACTTGTTTGCCTTTGTTTTTGATTGCATATTTAGAGAAAGATAATTTTTGATTGGCTTGCTTGTCACTAGATATCTTTAGATACTAGGAAGGTCGATCTTGTCCGCAACCTCGACTCATTCCATTTGATAATGATCAAATTGGGTACAATATAAACATGATGCTCTCGTTGGATTTGTACAATCATGGGCATAATGCCCTGGCCCTATGCAATTGTAACAAATCAACTATTTGTGACCCCTTCCTGGTCCCATTCCACCTCGACCTCGTCCGCACCCTTGAAATCCAGTGCACGCCATCCCCACATTTTGATCGAGGGATTGTGTTTTGGTATAAACTCTATATGTAGGAGTCTAATCCATCATCAATTCATACCTTCTACAGATGCACTCATCATGGCCTACTGACCGACAGAAATTACATAAAAATTGTTGAGATGTCTGCGTATACTTTTGTAATAGGTGGCAATTATCTGTAGTAGGCTTCTCTCCTATCTAACAAATCACACACCATAATGCAAGCACCACACTTGGCTTGCTTGTGCCTCTGATCTCAATGGCACTGGCCCTCCTCCCTCTAGGTAGTTCGCAAAAACAGGACAATGGTCCTTGTCATGTCCCTAGCCTTTGCATTTTAGGCACCATACCTCCTCATGTGCTTCTGAGAAAGTTATCCTGTCCTGTTTCAAACTCTGCATCTCTAGACACAAGTTTTCCAGCTGCATGTGGATTTGTTGGATTCCCAGACTATGATATTGTAATGGGGTATCATGTAGCCTTATTGCAATCTCTAAAGCTTCGACCTGGGTGGATAACTTTTGCTATGACAATGTGGTCCTTAGATGTGGTGTTTGTGATGATACAAACCATGCATTGTGTTGTCCATCTGTCAAGGTAATGTTGGCTTCATGAATCATAACATTGAGTCTCTGATCCAGCTCCTAGGGGGTCTCGCTTGGAAGCATCGCGATTTTCCTTAAACCCAATAATCGATTGTGTCTCCGATTTTGGCCTGGTAAATTCCTTGTTCAGCGCAGCCTGGATATCTGAGATCCCTGCATTTGTATTGTCATTAGAATGCTTAATGTACGATGTTAGTGCACAATTCTGCAATGTGCTTACTAGCATTGCCTTCTTTATGTTGTCATCTGTGACTCCTTGCGCTTCCCATACACCCTTTACCACGAACCAAAATTGGTCCAGATCTTTGTTCCCTACCCCTTTGAACACTGGAAATTTTATTTTACTCGCCATATTGAACTATGGTGGTGGCAGAGGTGGTGTGGGCAAAGATGGGGGTGACAATGGTGAAACTGGTGGTGGTGTAGGTCGAAGTGGTATGCGTGGAATTCATTGCCTTATCAAATTGATCGCACTCCTTGGTGAAACCTTCGCGAGCTCTTCCTCTCTTTCTCACCGAGTTGAAATCAAGGGACTAGTCTCTAACTCTTTGTTATTTTTGTTTCTGTAAATTCTCCCACTTTTTTTAGCCCCAAACATCAATTTATTCCCATAACTTGCTTTTCACACAGTAGCATTTTAATCCAACTGTTCAAAGATTTAATGTACTTACCTTGCAGTCCTTTGAGGAAGTGTCATTCCGCCTCGCTATAACTAACTGTCGTGTCTACCACGAATTCGGTGATAAACCCACCTATAATTTGATCGAGCCAATAGTCCACAGTGCACGTGATCTTATCTTCCAATGCTTCTAGTCTGTGCACCAACTCTAGAGTCTAGACAATGGGTTTGTCAAGCCTACACCTTCCTTGACTGACTACTATATTTGTGATCCACTCATACAACTCAGAGGGGAAGGATAAAAAGAAAAATTCATGGATTTCCGTATATAAGTAGCGATCTAACCACTGTTCCTTTGATACTCGCGAATTCCTATTTTCTTGCGCTGAAAACTCGTTAATCTTTCTATCTAACCACCCTTCAATTTATTTCTTTGTTAGATTCCAATGACATGGCATCAGACATCCCTTATGCAGATCCTAGTCCGAACAAAGGAGCCATTTGTTGGCTTGTTGGGGTTTGACCCAGGTTCAGAGGTGATTTAGCCAAACAAATCCTGGTACTACTGGCCCTTTCGGCAACAGTCCACAGAGTACAGACTGAGGTCTCACCCGAAGTAGTATGGGAGGGTGTTAGAACCTAGTTTCCACACCCTAGAGATGTCTGATCTGTTCAAGTTGTCCACAGTTCGACCTTGCGTGCACGTCACTTCGTGCACTTACCCGTACCTCACAGCCTGAGATGTTGCCTTCGTGCATCCCTACTTAGGGCCTAAGTGCTATTGTTACCCAAGTCCTTACTAGTATTCTACTATTAGTTTATTAACTTAGCTTATTTTTATGCTTTAAGTTACACTTAGCAATATAAATCATTCGTACATGCGTGCGTAGTAAACAAACAATATATTTGCAATTTACATCAACATGCATTAATCCAAAAATAGATACACGAATTGGTAACAAAACCATTCTTTATTAATCTCTTCTTCGGTTACAAACTCGACTCCGCCCTGCACACTCAGCTGCCCTGCGCACTCGACTGGAGAGCCTTCTCCTACTCTACGACCCAAGATACACTTAGACACTTTCTCTTCTCTTCTACTTCGTTATTCTCAAGTTAGTTATCTTTTACACTTAGAGCCTTGCTCTATTTATACAATCCCATGGTTCACGAACCATGGGTAGGCCAACATAACATCCAAAACTAGGGCGAACAACCCTATGACTCTAACATACTTTTGCACCTGCAATTCAGAGGGCTTTAAAACATCATTCGGTTAAAAAAAGGGCTTTGAGCCCCAAAACATGCCTTGGGGGATTCCATGCCCAATGCACCCATAAAACACCCACAGAAGCAAAATCCCACCGCACAAGAGAAGGGAAAGGTAGTTGACCTAAAATCTAAAGAAGACAGTGAATAAATCAATATGGGTGGGGAAGACATTGACATGGGGGTAGAAGAAATTTACGTTGAAGGGTCCAACCCTATCTCTAAACTACTTGAATACATTCCTCCATGCCAAGGCAAGGCAAAGGTCCCAAAGAACATTGAGAGAGCAAAGTCACACTGCATACACTGTTGTTGATGGACAAGATCACATTTGAAGGACTTCGCCTAATGCGCATCTCCCATTTAAAGCTGGAAGATTGTGATTTGGCTGATACGGTGTGCTTTCCCCACTTAGCGACCGATCAAATCATGCACAGTGTCTTCTATAAGGACTCTGGTGTGATCGCGCTGGAGCCAAGGAAGTGGATATGAGGGGTGGATAAGGTAGGACTGCTAAACATGTTATGGGTGTCGCATTACAACTGCACACCCATAACCATGATAGTGATCAAACAGCTAATATGCTTGGTGCACGATGGGTTCATGTGGTTAGAAGAACCAATATCGATCACCGACATGCTGATCCATAGGATCACTCAGCTACAACATTCAGGACTACATCTGGCCATGGCATTCGGTGGAAAGATAGGTGAGCGCGACCTCACCAAACAAATGATGGAAAAATTTAAGCTCGATAGGAAGCCACATGGCTACACCATTTCTAGTATAATTGACCCCAAGGTCAAAGTGTTAGCACCGACCGTATCATTAGCGACCCAGTGCACGGAGGGCATACAATTCAACTGGGCATGCTACCTCTCCAGTGAGTTCCTCGCGAACTACAGAGAGGCATAGGATCAGAGTAAAAATTTTCACTGTGCATGGCTGCTGCTATCCATAGTACTGGTCGCATGGGAGTTATCAGAGGATAGTTAGTTTCCTCTGGTCACATAGGATTTACTAGAAGCAGTGATGTTTGCTTCACTATGGGCTACCAAGGACCCCCGAAGGGTCAAGGATAACAAGATATTTTGGATCTTAATGGAGATGAGTATCAACATGGCCATCAACTGCAAACTATGGTTATCACTGATTGTCTTTGAACATTTGGCAGAGTATGTGGAGTTCAATGTGGACTTCCACTATGTTTGGTGGGCTCCAGTATTGCAGAAATAATGCTGCAACTACTGGGACTCCCTTCTTTACTTTTATCAACCCGGTAGTTCGTAACAAACTTGGAAGCGATGGTGTTATATGCACAAGTACAAGCTCTTGCCGCAGGCTGTCACTTGATCAGCTGGCACAAGTCCGCTAGGAGCTTAAGCCAACTTCTATGAGCTCTTAGAAGAAGCTTTTAACTATGATCGATGAAAGCTAACTCAAAGGAGGCTAGTCTACTTGCAGAAAGAAGCTGAAAGCTGGAAAATAAATGCAAACCCTAGCAAACCCTAGTTTTACCGATTAACCCTACTGGTGCAAGAAAAGAGATGAAAGAAATGGAAATGGATGCCATTAATTCTTGGAAATTTAAAATGAATGTGACTAAGCTACTTCTGAAGTAAAATCTAAAAAGGGACATCATTTTGCATTTTTTAGTAATCTTGTAGAATTATTATGCATGTACTTTAACTGTTTTTTATTGTGCAGAGGTTGATTGGTAGGAACTTGCAAGAGGTTGGAAAGGTGAGAAGAGGGCCTAAGGGGTCCCTAGCACCCTTCCAAAGAGTTTCACAGTGATCAGATCTCGAAAGACTGTTCACGTGATCTTCTACAGGAAGTCTGCAGGGGTTCTACAGGATGTTCTACAAGAGGATTTTGGAGGGTTGATGGAGGAAAATGGTGGTAAAGTGGAAATGTAGGTTGGATGAGGATGTGAAGGGGTCTAGGACCAGGCGAATGAAGCTAAGTAGTGATTAAGGTGATTGGATTTGTTTGAGGATGGAGGGAGCAATGATGCACAAGAATGTAGAAATTAAGGAAAATTGGAAAAGTGTGGCAAATGAAGGGAAGGAATCTTAGATTAGGGGTTGGAGTAGGTTGTATGATGGAGGAAGGGTATGTAGGGATGTGTTATAGGTGCTCTGCACACTATTTTCCAAAACTAATCGAATAAAGACTAGGAAAACCAAAGATCTAGCTATTTTGACCTAATTTGACCTAAAAACCAGAAACATAATGAACAAAAGTTTATTGGTAGAAAATCATGCAAGATAACTATGGAAACTAAGTAAGAACAGATCCTAAACATGCAAGTACAACTGATATCAACTTTTTCAACTAAAAATCTAACACTAGCAATTGCATGGAAAGGCAAAAACAGTGTTTTTGTGGCAGCAAGTATGCCTTGGTCTTAGCTCATGGTCCCAAGGAGGGAGAGATGAGATCAAAGATTGATTGATCTCCTTTTTTCAGATATTTTCCTTTACCAAACTATCAAATCAACTTGAAGTATGAAAAGCTATTTTAATCATCAAAAACAACCTAAGTAACAAAGCAAGATTTTAACCTAAATAACAGAAATTATTCTATGAATGCAGCAAAGACACATGAAAGTACACAAAGGAGGTACTAGCACTTGGGTTGGGCCCAACCCCAAGAGCTACAGCCTCCTAAGAAATACTAGAGTTGGTGCAAAGCTAGATTCATCTTTATTGATCAAAAAATAATAGTTACATCCCAAAAACTGTCTATAAGAGAAAGCTCGAAAATGTGCTAATACAGAGCTGCACTAAAGTGCGAAAATAGACTAACAAAATGACTAACCTACTGACTAAAATCTAACTACAATCTGACTAATATATGACTAACTGAAATGAGGCCCTAAACCTTCTTATTTATACAAATTGAGGACCCCAACAATCCTCCTAAACTTTAGGAATTAGTCTGCCAAAACTTGCAGTTAACAACAGTCCTACTTGACTTGCTTGGCTGCCCCTTGTGTTCTGAGTTTTTGATGGAGAATTCGAGGTAAGGGCTCATAAATGAAGGGGACACCTTCCTACAAATCCTCTCCCTTGTTTTTCCATGAATTTAGCTGCCAAGTGCTCATTAAACCTTTGATTTTGTCTCAAAATGGAACAAAAATCTGTATAAAGCACACATTAGACTTTTTGGCATAATGACTAACCCAATTCACTCTATTAGCATAAATATAATAAAAAACATGCAATAAACTAATGAGAATGGTGGATTAAGTTGAATTAGGAGGCTAAATGAGCCCATATAATTACCCATTTTTGGGGCTCATCATCACCCCCTACTGAAGGTTTTGCTCATCCTCTGAGCAACTAATCTATCTCTTCATTTTTACTAGCTCTGGTGGCCTCCTTATCATCCCAAGCTTTTGATGTAGTCTAGTCATGTGTGCCATAAAATTCTTCCTTCTTGTCCATGTCCTTCCATTGCTCCTCCTATTCTGCTTGTTTGAATTCTTGTGCTTTTCCTAGCCTTAAAATACATGGAGGTTTGCCTTTTCTTTTTTGTTTTGTAGTGTGCTTAATGCAGCAAGCACAACTGTTGCCTCCCTTGTTAAGATTTCAAGGGATGTTTCTTTCTGCTTCTCTTTCCCTTCACTTCATGTAGAAATATCTATGCCCAATGTTTCTACTTGTGTCATTGATATCTCAGGGTGTGTCTTTCCTTTCTCTTGCTGGGTCCCTACCTTGGTTGTGGCAGTTTTCCTTTGGGCTTTCTTGGCCTTTTTCTTCCAATTTTTTTTCCTTTTTCACCTTCTCTGTTTTTGCTATTGTCTCCTTTTCTGTCTCATGCTC
>APFE031662588.1:0-12949 GCA_000404065.3 Pinus taeda | reverse complement strand
TGAAAGGACTAAGTTGAGCGCTCCTTCAGCAAGACAACTGTGTCTTGTTCAAGGGCGAAATTACTGTCATATATTGTTTTCATCAAACCCCAGTGTTTTTCTTGTATCAAGTCTAATTGTAAGGGCCACAATCCCTAGTACGAGAGCCCTATGTTTGTTGTATTAAAGTTGTAACATGACAAGTTTTGGGTGGACAATTTCTATTATGTACTACATTTATTCACTATTGTACATTTTCCGTGGTCCAAAGTGCTTGTGTTGTGGCATTTTAGTGTGTTTGTGAACGCGTTCTAGATATAAACTTGAATATGAATTTCCAATGAAAAATCCACATGCTCCACTCAACCAAGCCCAAAGTATATAGTCTTATTTAATGATGAAGTTTCCTTTCAAGCTCTTCAAAGACCTACGGTAGTTTTTCCAACTGAAGAAAACATCTTGTCATGATCCTCTCCCTCTTTGTGGGATAACTTTATCAAAACTTGCTACCATGTTTCAATCTATTGCATGCTAAAAAATTTGACTTCTCAATAGCACGATCAAGGCATACTTCAAATTGCTAGCTCCATATGAACTCGAGTCTTCTCCGAGTAACAACTCTAGAAATTCCTCTTGCTTTGCTTCATTCTTCCACTTCTTCCATCTGCTACCAAAGCCTAGGAAACCCTTGCCATTAACCTGCAAGCCTCACTTGAAAATTTCAACTATTGCAACAACTGGAAATTATTCTTCTAACTATAAATTAATTAACAGTTTATTTTCTCACACAAACAACGAATAATTCTCTATTGCAATTTTCACCAAATCAAGAAATGTGGAAGATAAACTGGAATCTAAGAAATATACTAGCACACACACATAAAAATTGACACACTTATTTTTGGACAAATGTCCACAAAAAAACCCAGCTTGGGAAAAACAGTGTAGCAACTGAGGGTTTTAATTACTATGCAGCAGTGATATAATCCAAGTACAATCTAGATGCCGAAAATTGGCAATCTTGTAGAGAAAACACTAGCAAAAATTATCAGAGCGAAATTACCCTCTCTCTGAGCAATCCCTACACTTGATTGCCTCTAAAAAATCTAGTCGTGCAACTTGGCCTACGCAACCTCTGCATCACTCTGGAGTTGCCTGCCACACATGCCACATGAATCGACTACCAATCTAGCCATCCTGCCTACAACCGCACTCTGGAATCTATTCCCAGCCTCTGTAACATCTTCCCCTCCAACAAAATAGATGAACATCTTCCTCTTATATCAACTAAATACTACTCTCTGAAAAATCAAACTCTCCAAGGAAACCGGCCTCCTAGGTGTGTTCTCCATCTACCCATCGACTTCTTATAATATTTTGTTGGACCTCCAATGGCCAAGATTAAATCTTAATCGATGTCTAAGATTATTTTCCTACCGATCCATGTGAGTTTCTAGATGATTCAGACCTTTCTCAATTAATATGAAATAATTAATCACTTTTCGTAAGTTTAAACTTAGGAAATATTAAAAAATAAGCTAATAATCTAATTGAAGCACTTCTAGGTGGAATTTAATAAATGATCTATGGGTTATGGAGAACTCTTGTGTTTTAGCCTATCCACAAAGTTTACAGACTAGAACACTTTTGATGCCACAAAAGCTAACACTCCCTCTTAGCGAGGAAAGTGTTCTACTGCTGCACTGCTACAACTACACCTTGTCTCAGTATCACCCTCTGTCACACTGTTAATTTCTGGCCACTGTGATTTCCTGCCACTGCCCACAAACCATTACGCAACTCAAATGTTGCATTTGTGTTGCTACTAACACTGCCATATTGTTGCCAACTCTGCATCTGCACTGCAACTCCTTCTCATCTGTTGTATTTGCAGCTACATCTGAGAAGCATCCAAAATACTGAATCAATTGTCTCTATGTTGCATCTGTCTCCTAAGTCATGACTCCTAACCTGTGCACTGTCCACTAAGCAATCTACGCTACTGCAGACTCCTCTACAAAGCCACCTACTCTGTTGTCAACACTGCACTGTGCTCCTCAACACTTGGACTGCAACTAGTCTACGACTGTCACTCCAGAATCTAACTGCATCACTAACACTGATCCATCTTGCTACTGAATAATGTGGGCCGTCGTACCAAGGTAATGATCCATGAGGAGGACACCTTACTGGACCCTGCCCAAACTCTGCAACTCTGGGACTATAGCTCCATATCGCCCCACTTCACTCCTATAGGTATAGCTACAAGCATAGTGAAATATTCCTCTGGCCTGGAGGACAACTTATCTATCTCTGTGAACGCTGTCGCCTAGTCCTGCTTCTCCTACTTTTCCTTCTTCCTTAGAGGACACTAAGTACTGTAGTGGCAAAGCTCGCCACACCTAAACCACTTAGCCTTAGATAGGCCCCTCTTCTTCTTCTTCTTCTCTTGATCCTTTGATGCTAGGGCCACATTCTCCCCGTCCTTCTCACCCTTGCTATTGCTTCCGCTAATGTTGCTTTTCAATAGAGCTCGCCTCAACTCCTCCTACTGAAAGTCTAACCACATCGAGTCCCATCTAGGCAATGTGCCCGAGATACTTTGGACAAACACTTTCCACTCATATGAAACATTATCAGTGCCAAACGAACAAGCTCTGTTGGTTGAGGTGCCTTCCCAATGGCTACAAGTTGATCATGAACCTCTTGAATTTGAGCAAGGCATCTATGCTTTCATCATCTTGACGCTCCTTAGTTTCTCCTATAGGATCATCTTCCACTGCTCGGAAACACTATGATATAGCTAGGAGAGAGCATCCCACCTCCTTAGTCGTTCCTTTGTTTGCCACATGTGAGACTATATGATCTCGAACTCCATCCAAGATCATCCTCTTCGCAAACTCTTTCCCGTACTCCTTCAACTGACCTGGACCCTAGGCTACTACCACCACATTCTCTGCATAGGTATTTAGGCCATATTCATCTAGAAGGAAGGACATTCTAATGTTCTAGATGACATAGTTGGAGGCTCCCTCCAACCTATCCTGATCCCCGAGCCCAACTCTGGCCATCTCTGAATCTAGTAAAAAACTCCCTCTTCCTATGCTTGGCTACTAAGTCTACTATTCGCACTCCCTTCTGGAGTGAGAAAAAATGTCGATGGCAACTACCAACTACAACTAGGAAAATTAGATTTCTGGTCGACAAATGCTATGAGAGAAACTCTCTCTATGTGTGCACTTTCGCTTCCACCCAACACTGATTATGCTATTGCAAACAACTGAAAAAATCCTTCTGCATCCAAACAATGAATCTACCCAACAAAAATACTAGATTGTTGATCCCTCTGCCTACTAGAATCACTGAATTTGGCAAGTCGGATTTTTCTGCCAACCTGCACTTTAAAAAAAAATTGCCCAGCAATTCGAATTGCCTGGCATAGACTCTGTGCAACTGCCAAAATTTATCCTACTGCTTCCTCTGAACAGCAAATTTCTGCCTCCACTTCTAAGCTACCCTGTCTGATCAAGATCGCTCTGATACCTTGTGAAAATTTCAACTTTTGCAAGTACTAGAAATTATTCTTCTAACTGTGAATTATTTAACAAAGTATTTTCCCACACAAACAACGAAAAATTATCTACTGCGATTTTCACCAAATTAAATTTTTGCAGGGATGATAAACTGGAATATAAGAAATATGCTACCACACACACGTACAAATTGACACTTATTTTGGATAAATGTCCCCGGAAAAACCGAACTTGGGAAAACCAGTGAACCAACTGAGGGTTTTAATTATTATGCAACAACGATATAATTTGAGTACAATCTGGATGTCGAAAACTGGCAATCCTGCAATATTAATTGGTATTGAAAAGATTGCTAATTGGACAAAGGAAAGGTTCCTATAAGAGCAAGGGGAAATCAAGGTGTTAGCCTAACAACTAGAGAAAAAGGACTTGAGTAAAATCTATTGGGGTACATTGCACTCAACATTTCATTAAGACCTCACTATGAACTACATTTTAGCCATCATTAGACCATCTTCATACATTATTAGGGGCACATATAACCACTTTTCATATCATTAGGGATATTTTCTACATTTAGTGTTTTCCATTATTAGCAAGTCTATTTCTAGTAGGGATGACACCTAGGATGAAACATGGTGTTAACTAGACATTGCTTGAAGGATTTTTAGAAATCCATGCACCCCAAGTATGATCTATGTTTTGACAATTTCAGAAAACACAAAGACACTGAAATGCCTAACTTTGAAACTTTTACACAATAGAAAACACAATAATTATATCATACACAAAACACACAAGTTTATTGCCAAAACTAATTTCTTATCAGTCCTTTCATAAGGATTCTAGGGCTCTTGTACCAAGGAAAATAGCCATTTACAATCCCTAGAAATATGCCCAAATGTAAGACAAGACCCATCTCAATTTTCTTGGACTGAGGGTTAGTCCTTTAACCCCTCAATGCCCTACAAACAATGTTTATGTGACTGTTCTTTACAACAAAACCCTTACAACAATTCACCGCCTTGTTGCTGCCACTTTAGGATACTATTGTAGAACCAAGGGGTTTATCCAACCCTCTCAAATCCTTGGACCACCTACAAACTTCCTTGTATGTTGATCCATCCTGCTGAGTCTGCCTCCTATAGCCCTCAAACCTCACACATGTATCCTACAGGCCTCAACAAACCTCCCTATAGATACAGATAATACTCAATAGACCTACAACCTTCCCTTCTATTGTGCACTGATGTCCAAACATCTAAACAGCAACCCCTGACCTTTCCTTTTGCTACAGGTTATTCTTGCCATAGGTTCAATATGCTGCTCCTTTCTCAGAAAATCAGCGCCCCACTCAAACATCCATTATTCTCCTCTCCATGATTGACCTCAAGCCTCTACATTGGATTCTAATTTATGTCTTTCAAAGGGTGAAATACTAGGGGTCAAAATACCATGGGTCAGTACCAAGGTTCATCAAAAGACGATGGGTACACTCGTAAAATTTCATCTTATGAGCGTTTCTCTCTCACAAGCCTAGCACCAAGGTCATGTGAGAGTACTCCCTATGCTACCAAATTTCAACAAGGATGACATGGATATTTCCACTCACTGATGGATAGGCCTCCCTCTTGTGAATGCAGAATTCCTCCCTATGTTTTAGCAGTTAGCCACCATTTATCTCTATCCTCCCCTTGTTAGTTGACTTTTAATCCAATCTTGGAGTTTAGCTGCTTAGTTTTTTGTGTGAACGAGTTATTTATCAGTTCTAACTATTTCTAAATCCACTTACTTCCATTTTGCTCCATTTTAGGCTATTTTTCTAATTTCTTGGTCTCCTAGTCTAATTTTGACTGACTTACCGACTAGGGAAACTACGTTTGAGTGCAAGCTCTTGGAATCCAAATATAGTTTGAATTCTTTTTCCTCTTGGATAGGTTGTATAATGAGGCTATGTATATAGATATGACATCAACAGTTGATCATCAATTATTCACCTCAAGTGTCTTAATTCAAATTTTCTCTTTGGTTATTTAGTGATTTTTCTAGGAATTTTTCTCTCTTCTCTCTTGTTTTGCAAGTAGCTATTCTAGTATTTTTTTCACATCTAGATTTTGTGTCTGTGATTAAAATCCTAGGAAATCAAGTATTTCATTTGTCATAAGTTCAGACATTATGCATCACAATGTCCAAAGAAGAAGAAAAAGGGCAAAGGGACGCAATAGTAGAAGCAAGTGGCAGCCTCAACAAAAACTCAAATGACCAATTTTGCTGCAAAGTTTGAGAACGATTTCCCATTGGATTCTTGTTGTCTACAAACACAGTTCCAAGGAACATGTGATATGGGGACAGTGGGGAATCTCATCATATAACATCAACTTTGCGGTTGTTTATGATTCTAACAAAGCAAGACTTAGCAATACATGTGGAGCTTGGTGATGATGCCAAATATTCAGTAGCTGGAGTTGGTTCGATCTGATTCCAAATCAAGTTAGAGAGCTCTTTGGACTTAAAGGATATGTTGTTTGCTCTAGGGATCAACAAGATTTTTCTTTTAGTTTCAGTCAAGGAGGATAAGGTTCTTGCAATGGAGATCAAGAAAGGGCAAGTATCTATTAGGCTGAAAGGATCTATCCCACACTTAACTCAGGTGATTGTCGTTAGAGAAGGTAATTTGTACATGATATAAGATGAGCCTATTCAGGCAGCGATTCGAGGGAGTGACATCTTGTGCAAATTGTGGCACAAGAGGATGTGGCACCTACATTATAGAGCATTGTCCATTCTGAGGGAGATGGTCATAGGTCTTCCAAATTTCAACATTAACCAATAAGGCATATACAAATGGGGAGCGCTTCGCAAGTACATCAATGTTTCTTTCGAAAGTAGCAAGCACAAGTTCGAGAAGATTTTGGACTTCATTCATTTTGTAATGTCCCCTATTAAATTAATTTCGATAAGAAGATTTTCCACTTTTGCAATTTGGGTGTTGCGAAATATTTTGGCATGTGAACTTAGGAAAAGTGGGTGGAGGGAGTCCCCAACAATTTTTGGAGAAATGGAGGCTGCCAACATTAGAGAAAAAAGAAAATTAAATTGGTAGTGGGATGTGGGGCCACCCAAAAAGGGAAATTCGAACCCCTTACGAAAATCGAGCTAGGGAGAAGGAGGTCAAATTGGTGGGGCCCACAAGGTGAGAAAAAGGGCAGCAAAGATAAATATAAGGAAGAGTCATCATTTTGGGGGCTTTTGAAAAATTGAATTTTTGATTTAGAATACTCTTGAGCTACTTAGCCAAGACTACTAGCGTTGCTTAGCACAAGGAGATTTTCAGGCGAAAATCTCATCTCTTTCTTTGATGGACTTAGAGTGCCACCTTAGAAAAGAACTTAACAACTTAGTGGGAAGAGATTTGTTGGAGTTCGTGGGTCATATCAGCTCTTGCTTTAGCCAGTTCAAACTTTTAGGAGGACGCAATAGCAAAATTCTTTCCACTGATTTGAGGGGCTTTCAAGGGGAGTTTTGGCCAACAAATTTAGGAGAAATCTCCTTGAGGGTGGACTAGAGCTTTTGGATAATTTCAAGGTCAGAGGTCGTTGCTTCAAAGAGATGAAAATTCACCAATTTAGGGCCTACGCAAAGGTATCACTAGGTAGAATTCATGGGGTGGAATCCACCTCATTTGTATCAGGTTTGTAGAGGAATTTCACTCATATATTCCGAAAAGAATTGCAGGGAATTCATATAGCCAATCGAGGAAGGATTTGTGGTATATTCAACAGTAGTAGATTGTGGAGGACACAAAACTAGTGAAGGAGGTGTAGCACCAAATTTGGGTAATTCCAAGAGGGTAGAATTAGCCCAAATTGTTTCCGAGTTTTGTTGGACTAACCTCAAGGAATCTACTCCTCCTTTTGCAAAAAAATTGGAGGAGTTTTGGTGCCCAAAAATATTAGAACTATTTGGCAGCCAGTTAGGAGGAGTGAGCTTTAATTTTGGCTCCCATGTGTTTGGTAAAATTTGCCCAAACCCTTTCTAGGTTTTTATGGGTTTTATGTGTGGAGATTTTAGCAAAAATTGTAGAAATTTCTAGGCACTTTTGAGGGGTCAAATATAGGGTTGTTTCCAGTTGCAGCAGTTGTTTACACCATTCAGGGTGCAACTTCTTCTGGGAGATTTTCCAGTACTTGGAGCCATTGGCTTGACACCTAGGTTTGGCCTTGCTTGTTGTAGCAAGCCCATGTTTCTCTTATCACAATTACTGGCTCATAATTTATTATATTAATACAATGGCTCAGAGTTTTTGCCCACATTTCAGTGTTTATTTGTGTATGGTTGTGCATGCCTGAATTTTATAGTTGTGGCTAGTTCTTTGCTTATGTTATCTACTATATTTTTCCATTTGGAACATTATAGTGGTATTAGAGCATGATCTTGGCCAGTTGTGGGGAAGTTAACAATATAATGGAGGTTTTGGGCATGCATTCAGAGTGACTGGTGAATTTATGGGCATTCCCATGATAAAACAGGAAGAGTACATAGGGGATCATGTTGGAGTTGAAGAGGCAGAACCAACAGTTGAGGAGGAAAAACAAATAGGTCCTAGAGATGATGCAACATATAATGGTGACATTGAGACATATGCAGCAAAATAATATTTTATTGGAGTTGGAAGGAAAATTTTTACTTTAATGGAAAATGGCGGCAAACTAATATTTTATTGAGTAAAGGTAAATTATTATTTTACTGGATATTGGAAAATGACAGCGAATAATATTTTATTGAGAAAGGAGGCAAATTACTATTTAACTTAAAATGGAGGAAAAAAGTCTCCTAGTGGAAAATGGGTCCCACCAATAAAATAATATGGAAAAAGGGACAGTTTAGAATCTAGAAGGAGGTTCAATGGAAATTATAAATAGAGGATTGGGATCAATTGGAAGGAACTCAATTCCTATTTATCTTATTGACAATTGAAAGAAACTCAAGTGAGTTTCAAAAGTTTCAAGCAAACTTCAAAGCTAATTTCGGTGGACTTTGAGTGCCACCCTAGTTATCTCTTGGGGAAGATTATTTCAGATCTTCCATTATGCCTATTGCAGAAGATCTTCAGCATCTAATCATATTTGTTTGCAGGAGGTTTCAGCATAATAATTTGATTTGGATACAGGGCTACATAGTCTCGAAGGGCTAAGGTATTCCATCAAAAAGCCAAGGCCGAGCTACCAAGGAAATCACTCTTACATCCCAGATTCATTTGTGAAGAGCACAGTGCCAATTTGCAGAGGTCGAATAATTTGTTTATGCCCAAAATTGAAGGAAGAACACCCAATGTAGTAAGGCTGAGTTGATGGCACTAATGGAGGGACGAACTGTTTAAACTTGATACCATATTGTAACTTCTCTCCAAGGACCGAAATTACCATCTTCAAAAAAAATTCGAGAAAAGGAATCAATCTCCATTGTTGGTGGTCTAAGTTTATCATTCAAAGAGGTCAAGCTCTTTCCTCAATTCTCCAGAGACTTGATAATCATTTTCAGAATTTTCCAAGGGTCAATTTCTACCATGCAAGAGGGCTAAATTATTTAAAGAGAGAGGCCATGTGGTATACTTTAAGTTCCAGAGGACGAGCAACTCATGAACGCATCAATTTCAAGGGCTTAAAGGTTGATTGAATCACCTCTTTCTGAACCAAGAGAACCCAAACTCATAGATAATCTCGTTCAGGTCCAGATCTGAAATTTATCATCTAGGCTGAGTTAATTTCCACCACAGTCCAGGCAGCGTATAAACTAGAGGAAGTGTTGTTTTAGATTGACATCAAGGAAGCCATGATGTTCATTGTCATAATCCTGTAGCAGTTTGATAATTATTTGTGTATTCAGAGATGATTGTTAAATCAGATTGGAGCATTTTCTAGGTGCTACCCTCCAAGACCTTGTAATTCTGAATTTTTACTCTCAAACAAATATCAGATTTTTTCCTCAATAAATGCCTCTCTAGTTTGCTGCAAAATGTGTATTTCTGAGTTATTCTTATAATGGGAAAGGTGGTTATATAGCTGTTACAAATACTCATTGAAGGGCAGTGTGATTCCTAAGTGTAATGTAAATTTATTTTCGCTGATCTAAAGTCTGTTCGTAGTTCTTTTGGCACTGTGTTTGCTACTTGAAATGAAATATCAGAGAAAGACTTCTATAGTCACATACATTCTAACTGTTTGATAAAATCTCCCAAAGACTAAATTGAACAAACTCATAAAATTATTGGCATAACAAAGATATTTAAGAAGGGATATTACAGTGGTATCAAAGCATGATCTTGGCCAGCTGTGGGGAAGCTAGCAAGATCGTGAAGGTGTAGGCATGCTGCACAATCATGGGCGAAAGTATGGAAATTCCAATAAGGCAAGAAAAATGGAGTACACAGAGGCTCAGGGAGGAAATCCACAGAAACAATCAGAAATTAAAGGAATTAAAAAAAAATGCGGACCCAGTGGTGTAGCAGTAAGGAGATAAACCAGGAAAATCTTCATTTTTCTGACAGAAACCTTAGAGATAAGCATGCCACAGGAGTAAAGCCATTCATACCACATTGCGGAGATCAGCCAAAGCAGGGAGTACAAAAAATGGTGGATGTTGTCGGACAAATCATCACGACAACGCTCAGATCAAGGGCTGTCACTCTGATCCCCGATCTCTCCGTTTAAGCCTGTCTCCCGCGGCTAAGGGGGCTAGACCCTATAGGAAAGTGGATGACCAATTGTGAACCAGTTGGTTTGCAAGACACAAAAGGAAACAAACACTTAATTGATTTTATTAAATAAATAGACCAATGCCTTATGGAGTTAATGTTTGAAAGATTATCTATCAAATGCTGCAGAAAGATGAACTCATTAACAACCATTAACCATCAGATAACTCAAGTAATGCAAAATATTCGATAAACATACAATGCTTTTCCAGCGATTAAAAATTTCGAAAGATAAAGCCTCGATACACAACCATCCAATTTTAAACGCTAACCAGATATCTCATTTATGATCATTCAAGCATGCCAAATCATATAAAAGATGATAAACATTAATTTCACATCAAAACTTTAACCTTACCAGATAAAACGTGGTAAATCACTGAGCTAAATACTGAATCTGGGAAAAAAAAAAAAAATCCCACAATATTTTTTATGTTTTTCAGACATGAATTTAAAACAAAAATTAAAACTAAATGAAACTTTAAAATCTAAATCTACACTTTAAAAGAAAAGAAACTCCTCTTTTTTTATATTTTGTATTTTTTATAATTTTAAAAAATTTATTTGATTTTTAAATTTTAAATTTTTTATGTTTTTTTTTTTAAAAACTTAAAACTAAACTAAAAATGAAAAATGAATCTAATATATATCTAATCTAAGTGGACTATATAATCCAAATAAAAATCTAAGACCTAAACCCTAAATGAATTTTTTTTATGAATTTTATTTTTTATATTTAAATAAATTTAAAACTAAATGAAAAATAGTCTAATGCATGAAAACTAACAAAGTCTAAATAAAATTTTAACTCTACAGTCAAAATCGAACATAATAAAACAAATGAAAATCGAACCTTTGATTTCAATTTTTTATAAGCCTAAAACATATCAAACAAAAGGACCTACGTTATGAAATAAAATGACGTGAATCCTTTTCCCTCTTTTTTTTAAGCGTGATAATATTCCAGGTTAAGAAACTTAAACGAAACGTAAGAGGAAAAGAAAATGACCTAAACTTCACGCGTTTGTATGGAAACCAAAAAATTTACCTGACACCGACCAGAAAACCCCTAATTCTTACCCCGTCGTGAAAAAACTTCAACGATTGCTGCGTTGATCAGGTGCAGGCTCACAGAATTTTATTGCAGTTGATGCATAGCTCAGAGTGATAATGTTTGAACGCGCAGGAGCTTGGAGCAGCGGATGGACGCCTCCAACTAAAAATCGTTTTCTGCCCACGCAAAAGACTTTTTCATGTTGAATCTTCCCTTTAGTTTTGTTGCTGCTTGCACAAGTTTGTGGCTGAAGAAAAATCGACAGGAGGAGTGTACGCTGGCCTGGACGCTTTGGAAAATGAGGCTGAGGAAATCGTGGATCAGGCATAGATGAGAAAGACAGCGTGTGGTATTTTTTTTTTACAGCGGACGGAGAGCAATGAATAGGCAATGGCTTTGCAGGCTTGTGACGGCTAGACCACGCGTAATAGGAGAGGTGTTTCAAACGGATGGTGGCCACGCTTATGTGAGCAGCGAACAGCGTGAGAAATATGTAGGAAAAAAAAATCGAGTTCCTATGAGCGTTTTGAGTTTGTTGTCTCGCTGTGCATGAGGACAGAGGTTCCTGAGAGGATCTGATGGTGGACAAACTCCAAAGAATGGAAGCTACTAAAGGACGCCTGAGCAGATAGGGAAATGACAGCGCTTTATTTGCAGCAGCGAACAAGTAGTTGGCCAATCAGCAAGGGGTTTGCCCAGGTCACAAACGTTCTCAAGAAAATTCCTTCTCAAATACAATCGAAACCCTTCAGATCTGAAAACAACCGATATTTGAAACCCTTGTACAGCAAAATAGAGATCCTACAAAAACTAATTTTCCACCAGATTTTATCTCAGACCTGCAACCTGCAAATGAAAAACAAAACCTGAAAGATATATGCAAAGATAAAAAGTGAAACCCTACAAACCGGTCCAAAATTGCAAAATTATAGCTCTAGAACAACCAAATCTGTCAGTTATCACCAATAATATTTTTGGAACTTCAGATTATGATGAAATACTTCAGAAATCTCTCATGCATATTAGAAAACAAACTTAAATGATAAACCTAGGATCGAAACTGGCTGGGCTCTGCAAGAAAATGCTTGCGGGAGTTGGCTGGTTCAGCCGAGAACTTCCCCAAACGCCCACTGGTTTTCTTCGATGAAAGTTTCCTGCACAACTCACTTCAACCATCAATGAAGAGAAAAGAAGCAGTACTAGATCTCAAATACAATGGAGATACTTGCCATTACTTCAGAAAAACTAATACCATTCAAACCCTAGCAAGTGAACAAGATACCTATGCTCAACAATACTCTTCAATAAGCTGTTACTAATTGCTGAAAATTTAAATATGCAGAAAATAAAATAGCTCACAGCACTTCCAGAGAGTAACCCCAGCAAGATTTCAAACCCAAAGTCTTTCTTTATTAGCACCAGAAAAAGTTTACAAGAGAGCTTCTTCAGCACAAGACTCACAGATCGAATGATCTCAAATGAACCCTAGCACCCTATTTAAAGGAAAAATTCCCAACGGCTAGTTTGAGTGATCCATGTCAAAATGATCTCGACCGTCGATAAGGATGAAGATGTCTCTTAATCTCATCCGTCGAATTTTTAATGCATTAAAAATTTGAAATTCTCAAA